>JASDQU010504982.1:0-27121 GCA_032191745.1 Picea mariana | reverse complement strand
AAGGGTAGGTAATCATGGAGGACGTAATAATTGCCTTGATCTTTGATGAGGTAAGCACTGCAAAATGTGTCATAAAAATGTGATTAGTACAAAATGTGATTATAAACATGGGAAAATGTGAAATAGATAACAATCTCTACAATGATAAATTAAAATATAAAATAACTATAAAAAACTCATTAAAATATAAAATAACTATAAAAAATTCATAAAAAGAAAATGATAATGATAAAATAAAATACAAAATAATCATAAAAAACTAGTTTCAAACTTAATAAAGACAAAATCATCTTATTAGTCCCTCCTAGGGACTCATTCACATTGTGTACTTTGATGTATTATTATAAAATAAAATACAAAATAATCATAAAAAACTAGTTTCAAGTTTAATAAAGACAAAATCATCGTATTAGTCCCTGCCTCCGGCTAGGTACTCATTCACATTGTGTACTTTGATGTATTATTAGGTTCTTTTTGGTATGCACTTAACTACTCTTTCCAAAATTATTCCAAATTTTTGTAAATATCTATATTAAATCCATTTTTTATGACAATCAAAAATATTTATAGAATATTTTAAATTCATAAATTTAATTACTTATTAGTTCAATATTTTTTCTAGGACTTAATTGTCTTTAATGTATGCAATTTTTATTTACACATTTGTTAGATTTAACAAATTATTTTAAAAATCAAAATTTCTTTCTTGCTATTTTGAAGGTTTGGACAAGGCAATCTGAAAGTTCTCACAACACTACAGTCTACATTACAGTCGATGTCTAAAGTTGTAGACACTGCAATCGATCTATGAATGTGCCTATGGAGTTGCCACATCTTTCCTATGAAATTCGATCCATTCACGCTCCACTGCCACTGCTCCATACACACTTCCACTGCCACCTCTCAATACACAATTCTCATTGTCCCAAATTGCTAGCATAAGCACTCCAATGGAAGAAAGAATTGCAATCCACAGAACAGGTAAGAGCCTCTTCTCTTTGGAAAGCCGGAGAAAAATAAGGAAATAAGCAATGATCTCATGCCCTCAATGACGTGGGCCGTGGAGTGCAGAATCCAACTGGAGTATTCGTCAAAATGGTCCTTCGATGCCATCTATGTCCCGACTGTAGACATATACGTTGTGGGTCACATCTACGGCTTCCCAATAATTCTAACTCGGACTCTAAAAATCCTTCCCAGAAGTAAACGTGTCCGCCATTGCACTTTGGATGTTATTCTAGAGGGAAACGAGACGGAATAAAGTTGCTTGGATTTAATTAAGTCAGAGGCTCGTGATCTTCATAGCAGTATCGAATTGAATAGGGGTTGTGACTATGACTAGGATAGGGAATCTAGGGTCGAATTAGAGGAGAATGAGGATTTGTGGATTGACTTAGGGTTAATGTTTGGAATTGGATTTGGTCTTAGAATGTGTCTTGGGTTAGGGTTGCTAGTCAACAAATACCAAATAACTTCTAGGACACTAGGGAAACAAATTCTATAATTACTATATAAATAAATTTTGCGCAATTTTGTAGGATGAACGCCAAGAATTGGCCTCTGTGTATTTGAGATTTTTCCGTATGAGCAAGGGATATTGTATGTAAATATTGAGATGAATTTATCAGTTCTTTCAAACTCATTCTGCATAATTTTTTAAAACTAACGCTCTTAATTTTATTTTGTGATATGTTTTTATCTTTTTATTTCATGAGTTTATTTTGGGTTGTTGGATTTTAGAGTTAATAATCCAAGTTCAATTATGCAGATTACATAGTCTCTCAAAGCAGTCTCTTCCCATCTTCCTACAGGAGAAGCATACCTAGAGTTGACTAAAGATATACATGATATACAGGCAGAGATTTGAATGAGGTAAACAATTAGGTGCATGCGCGACCAAAGGATTCTACACCTACAACTCTTTCATTGTGGTTGCCAATTCCTTCCCCAGCTTCAATAATGTTGAGAGCCTCAAGACACAAAAAACATAACTCACTACTTTATTTGCACAGACCTCGAACGAAACCACCGGTAATATTGATTTAGATTTTAATAACCATTATCTCCTCCTTTCTTTAGTGTTGAAATATCAATAAAAATTGCTTAAGGTAACTGGGTTTGAATAGGCAGGTAGGAGACGACCCTTGATGACCCATACACATGGGGTTATTTCTTGAAAGAAGAGAAAGATGTTGATCATGAAGAAATGAGCAACGAACGAGGACCCATTCAGATAACTGAGTGATATATCCTGTACATCTAGGTTTAATTAATATATTTTCAATTCTGCACACACATTAGGAAAAGTCAAATAAATTTTTAGTCTAATGTCAATATCACTTTTTGAATGAGGTATACAATTCGACGCATGCCTAATCAAAGGATTCTACACCTATAACTCCTTCATACCTCAAGACACACAAAAGAGAGCTCATTGCTTTCTTTTCACAGACCTCGCACGCAACAACTGGTAATATTGATTTAGATTTTCATAACCATTATCTTTGTCTTTCTTTAGTGCTGAAATATCGATAACAACTAATTAAGATAATTAGGTTTAAACAAGAAGGTGTGAGACAGCCCCAAACAACCCATACTCGTGGGGTTACTTCTTCAAAGAGGAGTAAGAAGTCAATCCTGAAGAAATGTAGTACGCATGAGGACCCATTCAACTAACCAGGTGATATATCTTGTACATCTAGGTTTTATTAATTTGTTTTCAATTATGAACATACATTGGGAAAATTCAAATTAAGTTATAGTCTAATGTCTATATGGCCTTGTCACCAGAAAGAAAAACTACTAAGCAGATGGGAAAGCATTAGGATACGATCTGATAAACAACCCAGACATTGCAGTGTCCAATCCCACCATTTTGTTTAAGACAAGTGGTTTACCATTGTCATTTGAATCTAAGATATGAGGAACCAAATGCATTAATAAACATTTGGCTGGTATCAAACAATGTGAATACTCTAATGCCCTCCAAATTATCATCAAAATGTATAGTTTGATGTATCAAGATTGTGCAAAAAATTGTAATAGAGATAATTTGTATTCACATTTTAGTAGTATATTTTAAACTCAATACCTATTATGAATTTTAATATTTATGATACATATTTTGATAATTCAAAATCGATAGATTGAGAATCAGTCCTAGAAATGCCTTGTAATTGTATATTTGGATTCATCCCGTGGGGCATATCTATCTGCAATAGCTTTGTAAATTCATAAACTGAATTTTCCTCCATGAACTTGCATTGTTTTTTAGTTATGTAACATTATTACAGGAAATATAAATTAAAAGCATACACATATATCATTATTGTAGTAGAAATATCTTGAAAATACATACATTGCACTTTTTTTTAGATGAGCAACTGTGAATACCGTTGAGTGAGCCTCAGGGTGTTGAAAATATTCAAAGGTCAGGCGTGTCGAAATATTCTGGTATAGATAGAAAGAAGAATTCCTACTCCTTCTATTTTCACCCTAAAGCTGCAAGTTATCAAACAAAACCCTATGATGACACCTTCGTCTAGGTGCACATTAAGCTAATCGGCCATGGTATGCAGTGAACTCATCAATTGAATCCTTCACACCCTTAATCTAAGGAATTTCATTGGGGCTACATCCATCCATTATTTCCTCAGTAATTCACCCATCAACTGATATCGTCCTCCAAAAAAAAATTTGCACATCTTCACGGCTTATTTGTTCTGAAATTTGTGATCTGAAATGTCCTCAAATTACTTCAATCTCCACTGACACTGTTGTTGGAGTCATCCATGCCAAAGAAGAACCATGTGCCCACAGTCTCCCATTATCCCTCATGTCGTTGAAGAATGGCATGATTTTTCATTTAAGCTTGCCTTGTGTCTACTCAGGTAGGTAGTGAATATCTTTTTAGGTGGCAGCATTGGAGTCACTTCATTAAATATTAAGTCTGCTTATTTATTTGAGTATGCCACCATCGTATTGTCTTATTGTAGCATTGAACTTGATACGGTCTTCTTAAGAAAATATTTTTTTATTTAAAATGACTCATAATGTAAAGTAAACAAGTTTGTGTAGCATACACAATACCTGCCGAAAGTAATATGAAATTTAATAAATGTTATGTGTAATGTAATAATTTGTTACATACATTGTGATTTCTGAAATTTTCAGAATTGAAACTTGAACCTTAAATTTAGTTGGATAAAATATTATGCCAATTTAAACTTGAATTAACTACGTTCCTTCTTTTCGATTAGCATCCTTAAACTGCTTCTCTTGCATTGCATTGCCTTCTCCTATTTCGTCATAAGACCGAGTTGTAGGTTATTTAGTTTTCTACCCAAATGTTCCATACATATTAAACTCTTTATTCGGATGATGTATCATGCTTTACATTTTTTCCACTCCTCCACTTCCTCAATGAAAAGCTTTTTTAGACCAATTTTTCCTCTGTAATAATAAAAAAAAGGTTGATTTTTCCTTTGTAATAATATAGAAAATATTTTTTCAAACCAATTTTTCCTCTATAATAATATAGAATCTCGATAAATTAGCAAGTCCAGTTTCAACAAAAAAGGTAGGACCATGTCATCGAAAAAATAGTATTATATACGAGAAGGTTGGATGTACTTGCCAAGATCTTTGATAGATATTTTGTTCAAAAAGTGGACATGTATTTCATGAGATCATAAAATCGTTTAAATAGTTTCATTTGATGTAAAAATTGGAAACCTATAAGGGCGGGATTATATATAACACATAAATTAACTAGGTATAAAGCCGGGCTAATGCATACAAATTCACCTTTATTCTTAAGCTTCAAAAGGTCAATACTCAGCCATACTACAAGTTATGAAAGGGAAATCTTAGATGCAGAGGAGGGGTTCTTAAATGTGATGGAGCAAGCTAATCCAACGCACAGCCAGATAGATTGTACAGATTCATGCACAATGGTGATTGTAAATATTGATGGCTATTACTATTAATAGCTGCATATATTTTTGGGCATACGGATCCAAAGATGCAAAACTTTTCTATGTACGAATCACTTGAATTAAAAAAAATGATCACACCGCAAACCTTTCTACAGTAACACATCCAAAAAATAGACCAATCACACACTAAATAAATAAATTTTAAAATAATATGAAAATAAAAAAAATTGATTTGTTAAAGTTAAACTTTCAAATATGGTAAAAATTTTTGGTCAATGACCAAACTAATATGCAGTCAACCAAAGAAATCATCGCTATATACTTGACCTCTTGGCAGGTATAATAAGGAAGAGTAGTGGATTGAAAATCAGGGGCACTTGGGGCCGCCTTGATTAGTCTTCCAATTGTTGTAGCAAGGGCATAATTATTTTTTTCCAGACAGGTCAGGAGGAACGTAGAGACACTTTGCGCAACATTTTTGACATAAATACATGCATGGATTTTGGTGAGAAGTTTTTGAAAACGTTCTGAACACCTTGGTGTGCATTCTACATTAATACTCAATCACAATACAATTATTTCTATTAATCTAAGTGTAAGCGTATAATAATTTTCTATATAATATTGACTGTATGAATGAAGCTGAATAAATCGAACCTTCGAGACTAATACTTTCATCATCATACTAGCCCTAAACAAACCGAACATGGATTGTGAGTCAGATAGATTGGTCGTAATCTGAAGATGCAACATGCAGGTAAACCCTAATAATAGTAATAATAAAATACAAGCTTACTGGATTCGGCGCCAGATCAAACAATTTAACATTGTTGTGGTAAGTCATAAACAATGAGTCATTTGACAACAAATAATATAAATGGAATATGAGTTGTAGTATAAACTCAGACTCCTTATAATCTTCATTAACGTGCCTCAATACTCCATACACACAAGGAGAACATGGTAATGATAAGAACAACTAACGATAAAAGTGCACCATAGGAACTAAAATGAGGGTAACGCCTTATCCTGTAGTGAAATAGAAACCCATTTATGCTTTGAGCTTAAGATGAAATTGGCAGAAGAAGATGGGAAATATATAGAACTAGTCCATGACCATCTACACTTAATTGACCATGGAATTATAGAAATATGAAAAATCATCGGGAAAGCTCACAATGCAAATTAGTAGTTACTATTAGTCGACTATATGCACGAACATTGTCCTTGCATGGCCCTGCCGAGGAATAAATTATGCGAGAGATCATTAATTTCTAATTGTAATTGTATTAGATGACCAATATTCCAATAACAAACATTTTTTACCTTCAAATTCCAACACTTCTTGTCGCAATCTATTTGGAAACATGTCATTAGCTCCTTTTAACACCAACAGACAATTAGTCTCTAATTATATTGGATGACATAATTCTCGATAACCCTGGTCTCAGGGATCAAAATTGAGGTTTTCATTATCCTTAAATCATGCCCTTCAATCCATTACACCGCTTGGAAAAAGTGACTTGCCTGCTCATACAATTCTCAATGTGTCTCACTACTAGTTTTATCTGCCCCATTCCCTAGCTTCTTTCTCCACCCAAAAATCCACATCTCTCTTTATTGAAGTTACCACAATCATGGAACTTCTTGATTCCCAAATGATGTAATATGTTCCCAGTAAACAAGGGAAATTAATTTCTTGGATACAAGCATTTCAAGTAGGAGGGGGAAGATTTATTCACCGTCCTGATAACATTCGTCCTCACCGGCCTTGTGATATATCCAGAATGGGAGATGAAGTATGCTCAAAGAAAAGATCCCAAATACTCATGGGCCCATATGGAAGGTGATCAAATATGAGTGGTTGCAGGAAAAACAAAGGAAGGAATGTTATATTGATTCATCCAACAGTCACTATATAAGCTTGACGCACACTTAGAAAGAAAGACTCGTGTATCTATGGTAGGCCAACGATGGAGATTGGGTGCCAACCAAGAATGTAAGTGTTTATCTGCAAAGCAGTTTCTCTACATTGATGAAGATTCCAGAGCATGCAGAATCATCCCAAGCGATATCAATATTGTAGATTTGTTGATTACTTTCCATTCCCATGACGACAATGAATTGTATGGAGACAACCCGTCTGTTTTTTGTTTGTTCTTGGAATCACTGGTTTTGATCGCCCTGAGCATGGAAATTGGTGTGCAATTCATTTCTTTTAGAATCAAGGCATAGATAGATCTCATACCAAGAACTGATGATTCTTATGATGTAAGGCCCAATGATGGAGGTGTAGCATTTTCAAAACCTTGAGTCATGCAGATTGCCATGGGGACATGCATCCACTACATCGACATGACAGGCATTGAAGTAAACTTTCAACATAGAACAGGACGGGAATTGAAGCAGAGTGTCAGCTTTAGTAGCCAAATTCCATGGTAAATAAAAATTCGAAACCAATGTCATTAAAACATTCTTCATCTCAAGAATGTTGCTGTCACTTGGGAAATAAGACTTCAATTTGATCAACAAATGGGAGGCTAAATAAATATGTTTAAATATTTCATAAAAATAAGAAAATATAATGCTTAATATGAAACTATAGAAAACTATAGGAAAGATGCAAATTTATTTTGGTCAAAGAACAAATTAATAGGTAGTCAACGGTGAATCGAACGCTTTATACCATGCCTAGCGGAAAGTATAATAACTGGCGTTGATATATAAAAGAGAATGGTAAACCTACTCAAAAATTCAAACTATAGTATGTTCTTTTAGAATTGAAGTGTGTGTATATATATTATTTAAAAAAAAAAAAAAAAGTGAACTTTTGCTAGATTTTTTATTGTTTCTGTTTGTTGCTTTTGAAAAGAAAAAATCATTTTTCAATTGATTAAATATTTGTTAATTTCCTTTATTGGATTGAAGTTCCATTACTTTATCTAATATTTTTCTCCACTGTTCTCTATTATTTTCTGCAATACAATGTTATCTCTTACATTCTCAAAAAGCTAGATAAGCAAAACAAAGCATACAAGTGTACTGCAGTAGCAAAAAATCACCATCTTTGGTTCTTTGTGGAACTGATTATCTCTGGTTCTCAAAAACTTTAAATAAGTAGCATTAAGTCGAGAATAATACAATGGGATGGAGAGACTCTTTCCATATTAGTGATGGATATTCTTGGCATTTAGTCCCTCTCCTTCGAGAGAAAAAAATACAAATTAAATTTATAGAATCAAGTTTATAACATATGGAAAGACCTTAAAGTAGTTTATATTTAAGATCCAGAATGGTATCCTAGGCTTAACTTGATAACTGATAATTTAGGTTATTTCTTATTTCTCCCTTGTGGTGAGCATTTCTTATTCTTTAACAACCATGCTTCTTTATTTATCATATATTTATCATTTATGTCTTTAGGAGAGAAAAAATTGTATAAAAGGTTGTATTACTCAATCAAATTGGAGATTTGTTTTTAATAAAATATTATTTTGTGTTTACAAAGTTATTAATCAATCACAATCTACTTCATTATACTTAAACTACTTCATTATACTTGTACAATGTAAATTTCAATGCAATCATTTTGGGTAAGGCTTGTTTTCTCGACAAAGCATTGAACAAAAAAATTCAATCCTGAAAACAAAGACTTGCTGGTATGCAACTTTCTCTTGTTTATTAGTGTTCCATGATACAAAACATAGTGTCTTATGATAATATTCTATAATCAATGAATAGAGAACCCCTAAATATGCTTTTAGTTTGAAAAAATGAGAAAATACATTTGTTGAGATAGTTTTTTATATTATCCCGGTCATTCCTTCCACAATAATTTTGTAGGCAAGTTCATCCATATCACCCTCGGTATCATGTATGCCTCCCAACAACAATCGAGCATATATATATATATATATATATATATATATATATATATAATAGTGCTTAGTTATTGGGATGGGAGTTATTATCTAAACCATGTACATTTTTTTCCCAATAGAAAAATTCTCCATATATTAAAATATGTGGTTCTCAAAATACATCTTATCACATGTTCTTCACTCCAGCGGAGTAGGAAACTAGTCAAATACAATAATAGTCTCTATCAGTTACAAAAATTTAAAAAAGAGGAAGTCACCAAAGCGTTGGATGACCCTAACCTCCATTGATCCAATAAAAACTATTACCAAATGACAAAAATAGTTTTGGGCACTAAGTCATCGATTTATAGATCATATCGCGGAAAACTACTAAATGCAATATAGAATGTAAATATATTCCCAAATCAAGCTTCAGGGATAAATATGAAGTGTAAGTGGGGGCCCCTCATGGCCATCGTGCCATTTGTTGAAGAAGATCCTTCCTTCTGGAACCTGTAATGCAAGTTTGGATAAAGCATCTGCGTCCAAGTTTTCTTTGCAATATATATGTGTAAACTTAATATCTATAAAAAGTGTTATAGTTCTCTAATCTTAGTCTTTGAGCCCAAGAGTGAAGTAACTTGTATCTTGTTTGATTGGTTGATCCAATCAATGACAATCTTAGAATCTCCAAGAACATGAATGATATCAAGATCTAAGCGTTGTGCTAAGGTTAAACATGCCCAGACTCCAAGAAGTTCATCTCTAGTATTAGAGCCTTGGCCACATTTTAATGTCCATCTATAGGTTTTCATCTTTGAAGTCTTTATAACCACCCCAGCCCCACAAAGAATTCCATTTTGTTGTGGAGCTCCGTCAAACCAGGAAAATATTTCTCCCCTAAAATATGGAGTCTTTTTTAACCTGAGTTTAGTCCTAGAAAGTGAAAGTCCAGTGGTAGGATTTATCATCTCTCTAACTTTGATACATGCTCTCACAAAGGAGGGAGTACGATTTTCAAAAGTACTAATATTTCTTTCCAGGCAAACCTGCCAACACTCTTAAATAGGTAAGGATTTAAAACATTTCTCTGTCTTTAACCAGTCTTCAAAATTGTTAGTTAATGAAGTACCTCCCCACATCTTAGAAAATTTGAAAACAATGTGAAGGCTCTGCCACATTTTAATAGTAAAAGAATAAAATATGAAAACATGTGTTATAGTCTCTTCCTCCTTAAAACATAGTGGGCAGATGCTCGGCCCACACCATCCCCTTTTCTGTAGAGAGTCCCATGTGAGAATTTTTGAATCCAGAGGAAGCCAAAAGAAGAGTTTCACTTTTAAGGCCAAGTCCCATTTCCATAGCTACTTTCTCTAGGTTTCAATATGATGTGGCCAGACTATTTGCGCCGTCGCATTATAAACATTTCTTACCGATATAGTTCTCGATCGATCCCCACCTGTCCATAATAAAAAATCCTCCCCATCTCCTAGATGGATGCCTGAACTGATAAGATCCCTAATACAATTTTTCCACTCCAGAGCCAATGTGCCCGATAGTCCCAACTCCTCGCTGCTCCTCCATTATACACATACAAAACCCCTTGATCATTGGGCCTTTGCTTGATACAAAAAAATTATATTTTGGTTTTTTAGTGCCAGTAATAACTCTGGTGATAGATTAGTTGGAGTCCCAATATCAAGAATATTATCCTTTCCAATGTGTATAGAGAAAACATTCCTAGGCTTCCAGCTCAAGCAATGTATAATAAGTGGTAACGACTTACACATATTTTTCGAGAAAAGAGAAGCATAGGGTTGAGGGATCTGGACAGATCTGAGCCATGTAGCCACAAAAATAAAAGGAAGATATTTATCCTTTACCACACGATTCCAAATGCCATCAATCATCAATCCCCTCCACAAAGAATTGGCTRTAAGCACACGATTGAAGAAAAAAATATTCTGAAGTCCCCAGCCACCCAAAGATTTGGGTTTTGCAAGTCGTGCCCAACTACAAAGATGTATACCACTTTTTTTGCGACCTACCATCCAGAGAAAATCAAAGATCAGTTTGTGAATCTTATTCAGAATCACAGAGGGAACTGTCGCCAGAGCCATCCAGAAAACTGCCTATGTTTCCAAAACAACCTTTTCTAGAATACATCAACCACCCAAAGTTAACCAGCCATTACACCAATGGTTAATCCGTTTTTCAAATTTTATCAATAACCATCTCCAATCTTCTACAGAGTTTTTCCCCGCTTTTAGAAAATACCCCATGTATTTAAATCCTCGGCTCATCTCACAAAAATTAAAATCAAACAACTCCTTATAACTCATCATCTCCCAATCCTCCAATCCTGTAAAGTGGAAGGTAGATTTTACCTGATTAATCTTGAGACCAAAAGCTCCACAAAATTGTTCCAAGATATTTTTAATCAACTTCCATTCTTCCACATAGGCCTTCATCATGATGATCACATCATATACGAAAATTAGATGTAAGATTTTTATGACTCTAGAGACTTTGATCCCAGTCAAAAGACCCTCCTCTTTGCCCTATTTTAAAAGAATACTAAGACTTTCCATGATTAAGATAAACAATAACGGAGAGAGAGGACAACCTTGGAGAAGTCCACGTTCTCTTTTGAATAAATTCGAAGTCTCTTCGTTTATCATCACCACAAATGAAGCACTCATCACACAACCCATAATCCAGGAAATATACAAGGGGATAAATCCAGTTTGAAACAAAATTAGTCGAAGGAAATCCCAACTAACACAGTCGTATGCCTTCTTCAGATCCATCTTTAGAAGCAGAGCTTGGAGTTTTTTAGTCTTAATATTGTGGATGCATTCATGGGTTGTCTCGACCGCATCCAAAATATGTCTACCCTTCAAGAAGCCCAATTGTTCCATGGACAAGGCCCTCGATAGGATGGGTTTAATTATGTTTGCAATCACTTTGGAGATCAGTTTAGAACAAATATTACAAAGGGCAATTGGTATGTAGTCCCCAAAAGTCCGCAGAGAGTTTTCCTTAGGTATTAAAGTCAAGAAGGTCGAGTTTAGTGACTTTTGTATCTTCCCTCTTTCTCTTGAGTCTTCGACCATATATAAAAGATCATCCCAAACCACATCAACATAAAGAGAAAAGAACTCAACTGCCCATCCGTCTGGACCCAGACTTTTATCATTTGCAAAATTACTTATTATATCCCGAATCTCCTTCTTGGTAACAACTCTCTCAATAACTGCATTATCACCTGCTATCACAAAACGATTAAAAATTCTATATAAATTTTCTTGATCCACTTGTTCTCAAGAGTCATCCACTGCATAAAGTTTCTTAAAATATCTGATAGCCTCTCCTTTTATCTCCTCCTGGCCTCTGTATGTCCAACTAGTGTCATCTCCTATCTCCCAGATGTTATTATTGTTCCTTCGCTCATTTGCAAATTTGTGGAAATATTTTGTATTTCGGTCTCCACTTCTTAACCAAGTAGCGTGACTCTTTTTTTGCCAATACTCCTCCTGAAATTTTAGAAGTTCATTGAGATTTTCCTCTAACAATTTTAGATGTCTTTCCATAGTAATGTCCAGACCATCCCTCGACATATTCAGGTAACCCCGACTGATATCTTCCTCCAACGTTACCAACTTATGAATTTTTTCTTTCCGCTTTTTCCTCGCCCAAACTTTAACATGGGACTTTAAAGTTTTTAACTTCCAAACAATTATGCAGTAGATATATGGATCCTCTAAGAAAGTACCATCGTTCCAAACATCATTAAGAAGCCCAATGAAATCTGTCTCTACCAGCTACATAGAATTTAGTTTAAACGGATAAGCTATCCGTACCTCATTGAAATCCAATTGTGTAATCGCCACTGCATGATCATAAATAAAAGGAAGTTCAACCCAGAACTGATAGCACCCCACCTCTTGTAATAGACTTTCCAATACCAATGTGAGATCCAATATTTTTTCTATACTAGCGTCACCAGACCTTCCATTTCTCCAATTAGGGATCAAGATATCAGGAGCTAAGTCAACCAGGGAGTGTTCCTTAATCATGTCTAGAAAAAAACCTGCATGTTGATCCAGATGGGCCGTAGGTCCGCAAACCTCATCCACACCGATAGTGAAATTTAGGTCACCTACAAGGATCAAGTTTTTATCATATAGCAATCCAGATAATGCAAGTCGCTCCCAAAATAAAATTTTGTCGTTGCAAGGACCGTAAACATTTAAAAAGTTTACATCTCTGTTAAATTCTAAGTTTATGGTTGTAAGTAAAATGAAACCCACACAAAGATATGGGACCAGGTCACTAAGATACCCCCGAGGTGCCTACCAAACTGACAACACACATATTCCAAGAAGGGACCAGTTTATGCATAAACAGTCGAGCCTTTTCCTCCGTAACCAATGTCTCTTGTAAAAAAATAATATCTGGATTGACTATTGTAAGAATTCTATGAACAGAGGCAATTTTTAGGGATCCTCCCACCCCTATTACATGTAAGGTGAGTAGGATCATATCTTGGCCTGAGCAAGGGATTTTAATCCTCTAAGAACCTCCAAATCAGTGACAATAGTGTTTGATAGGTCCTTCTTATCATTACAAAGAGAATCTTTCTTTCCCGCACTCCTCGTCTTAATAGGAGAGGTCTCAAAGCCCAGACCTCTAGACCAAGCATAGCTAGTCCCATCCACCCCACTACCAATCTCCGGTGTGTATTTCAAGTCAGAAAGTATAGGTGGTTTAACAACAAAAAGACCTTGGAAAGTGGAAAGCAGAACTGAAACCCCCAACTCTTGTGGCAAAGACACCAAATTTTCCAGTGTCGCCACCAGAGCACCATCATCTGGATCCTCCTATGAATATTCCATGTAGTTCATCCATTCTTATTGAGTCTAGATTTTCTCTTTCTTCTATTGTTGATATCTTAGGATAAAATACCATAGGAAGAGATCTTAGTACCTGTTGAAAAATTATAGATTCTTCAATTTCTTCTCCCAATCCTATGATTGCATTCACTGTTTCATCAACTCATAAGAAGTAAGCTACAATATTCTCATATTCCTTCATCTTTAGTTGTTCAAATTGGCCTCTGTAAGTTTGAAGCTTTGCTGCTTTGACTTTTGAATATCCTTCATAAATATTTTGAATTTTGTCCCAAATATCTTTAGTAGATTTACAATGTATAACTTTGTTATATATTGAATCACAAAGAACATTCAGAAGTGCATTTGTGGATTTAGAATTATTTATACTAATTTTCTTTCCATTTTCATTTGTTGGCGAAATTGCTGGTTCTTTGTATCCATCTACAACTGATTTCCAAACTTCAAATCCCTATGCATGTACATATGTTTTCATCCTTCTGCTCCATAATGCATACTTCTATCCATCAAACTATGGTATCCCATTTTTATACATACCGTTACTCTCCATGATCTACCTTTTAGTGGTTAAACTGATTTCTGAAGGAACCTGCTCTCATACCAATTTTTGGATTACTGAGAGGGGGGGTGAATCAATAATAGAAAAATTTTACCCTTTTAACCACAATATGCAAGTGTTATTTATCTTTATTATCAATATAGCATTCTCATCCAATAATTGGAGAGTAAATAAACAATCAACAAATGAAAAATCATACACATACACAATACACCAATATTTTTACATGGAAACCCAATGCAGGAGAAAACCACATATTTTTTTTTCTTATTTGTCTTTAAGAATTACATTCATTGGAAGCACCAACTTCCTTTGTTTTCCAGCTGCAACTGGAAGGAGGCTACAACCCCCTATTTTTAGGCTACAACCTGAGGGAAGCTCCAAATCCCCAATTCTTTGGCTACAACCCCCTATGTTCTCCATCTACAACCAGAAGGTGGCTACAATGATCTATACTTGCCCCATCCAACCGCCCTGAAATATAAGTGCCAAATGTAGAAACTGAATATGTCGTAGTCACAACATGTTCTATCAAATATGTAATTATATACTCGTCAACCAATCTGATTTGATTACATATACCTCAAATGTTGGACACACCTACCACACTTAGAAGGGGGGTGAATGAGTGTGGGGATCTTTTTCCCAAAACTTCCCTCTTACACAAAACTCATTAGTTATCATTCAACATTTACTCATTACCCATTGCTATCATTTCTAACCAGTTAGATGTGAACATATATCAGCAACATAAATCAACAAGTCATCACCACAAGGAACACAAACAACACAAGATGTATGTACGATTTATTTTTATTACGGACTACAATCCTTGGGGTTTTTCAACAACAACTAAATAGAGTACAACTCTACAAGAGCACCAACTCTATAATGCAAGACTCAGCTTACATCCTCAACACCAACTGAGATGAGGCAACAATCCTCAACAGATATCAATCTACAACAGGTACAGAACCTTTCGGTAGTGTAGCACGTGTATGTACGCGCCCTACCAGTAGTACAACCCATGTGTATACGTGCCCAAGTAGTATTATAGCTTATGTATACCTTCTGAGCTATTAGGGTTTATCCTTTTCATCATATGCTTAGATCCTCTGCAACTTGCAATCATATTTTCTTTTGTCTCTCACTGTCCAAACTAACCCACATCTAGTCACAACACATCCAAGCTCTCCAATAGTCTACTCATAATCCACAACCAATCAATATGAATGCTATCTCAATAATGTATAAACAACCAGTATACCATAGCAATCATGTCACCACTAAATCATAAGAGTATTGTTCACTCCACCATACAATATAAATCACATCATAGTAGCCATACCAAGAATTCCCTAAGCATTCACAACACAACAAGCAATACTATCCATCAAGACAATAATGTAACCATACCAGTGTCTCAGTGACATATACGAAACCATAGAATGGAGATCTGGAACCTACTTCAGTCTTCAACAACCAGTCATCAACTCAAACACAAATATACATGATTTTGTTCATTGTACACATCCTGTCCTCATACAGTCTACGTATGTATGTGCCCTGGCCCATTACAACCCGCATACACCTCAAAAACTAGGGTTTCTGAAGCTTCGAGACTTTTTCCGTCAAGATCTTCAATATTGCCGAAACTTTGATGCATCCATGAGATCCTCCTCATTCTCTCTTTCTCAAAATATATCTTCAATCATGCTCAAGAGATCCACACCAAAAATTCTCTCACAAGAAGCTCTCCGTCAATACTCCAAAAGACATCCTCACAAGAAGCTCTCCATTGATCCACACAAAGGATTCTCTCCAAAAATGTATATTGCACAAGAGATCCTAGCTTCTTATTTATACTTTCATCCTCTATGTCACTTAACACATTTCTAGGTCACTTAACCCATTTCTAGGTTACTTAACCTATTTTTCTTATTTTAGGGTTAACCACTTTCCATAAATAGAAAGTTCTCCAATACTTTATCATTTAAATATTGCTTCTTGATTTTGTCACCTTACTTTATCATTTCTTGATTTTTTCACATCTCTTTATTATTTAAATAATCCACTTTGAATTTTTCACTTTACTTTATCATTTAAATAATGATTTCTTCTTTTCAAGCACTTTGACTTATTGACCTTTTGGGGCTTCAAGCCAACATGTGAGGGTCCTCCAACTTTGTAAGGCCATAACTCTCAAACCGTGAGGAGTTATGTGACATTCCACATACCACTGGAAATGGCATGACAAGCACTATCCGTCTAGGATAGTTTCACAAACAACTTCATTGATATTCATCTCATTATTCTATATACAAGCATGGGTCCTCTAACCATTCTTCTAGGATAACTCAATCCGCAAAGCATCTTCCCATGAGGGATTTCACCATAAAGGGACCACTTTGGAGTTCATCCATTTGTACACTTTATCAACCATGATAAGACTATAATGATTCATCTTTTGAATCAATCCACCACTGCATCATATACATTAATTATGCATCATGTATCAATGACAACTCATTGATCCATCTTCATCATATCAATGAAAAATCATTGATCCATCTTCATCTAGGACAATACATATTACATTTTACATCAATAAATCAAACAATCACTTGACATCGATCAATCAAACCATTGGAATCAATGACAACATGATCCAACAATCTCCCCCTTTGGCATTGATGGCAATACCAGCATTGATGTCAACACCAATTACCAATTATTGATGTCAACATGTAGATAAGGCATGATCTACATCAATAGTCAAAGTGACTATCTCAACCAAATGTGACTATCTCTCCCAATCAATAATCATCAATCATATCAATGTGAGTATCTCTCCCCCTTTGACATCAATGGAAAATGGCCATTCTCCTCTTGGGGCTGCTCCCCCTGCTTGAACTTTCCTTGGGGTTGCTCCCCCTATCTGAGTGCCTTTGATCTTCCTTTGAAGAATCTCTCCCCTTTTGAACAGGGGATATCATTTTGATGTAATGATGAAGACACATCAAACATACTCCCCCTGTGACCATCGTTCCTCTTGGAATTATGCCTCTATGCTATTTCTTCAAATATAGGGCTCTTTTCTAGGTATGCATTTGATAAATATCTCCTCCTAGAATCATGGGAATAATAATGACTCCCCCTATTGGTATGTCTCTCCTATATTCTCTGAAAGATGAACAATGTGCTACCATATAACGATCCTTGGACCTGGTCATGCATTCGACTCGTGCCATACCAATCATCATGAAGCAAAAGATATGTCAACAATGAAATAAAGAATCATGAGAAAAATATCAACCAAGTACATCCTGTACCAAAATGTGTGCTCATCATGCACAACACCTATGTACATCAACCATGTACATCAACATCATACAATGTGCCAAAATATATCATCCATGGAGTGTATCAATCATATGCCTCTATCAACATGCCAACATGTGCATCTACCAATATGACAACCATGTGCATCTACCAACATGCCAAACAATGTGTCATATCACTCGTGATATGTCTCAATCATGAACCAAGTACCATAACCATGTATCTCAAACAAATACCAATTGTTGTGCTAATAAAGTAGTACCAATGGTGTAGTATCCAAGCATATGCCATCTATGAATGTACCAATCATGTATCAATTATAGATCAAGATATGAATCATCAATGATGTACAACATGATCACCTCATCAACTCACCAACCACATGTCCCAATGTGTAGCCCATCCATATGCTAAATGAATGCATCAATCTTTCCAACAAGTAAGCTTCTAATACATCATCAAGATATATCACATAACCAAGGTGTCATAACTTCACTGTCATAACCAACATTGTTCTTCAACAGAAAATGCATCAATCCATACTCATGGGTTAGTGCCATGCACCCAAGATTTTATTTTACAACATCACCTTACATAATACAATACATAATCATGAAAACTTGCAACAAACAGTGTTAGAACCTGCAATAAACCATGTCAGACCCTGCATCACAGAGTTATACTATCACATCAAACTCCAATCCCTGTGCATAGCCCTTTTCCTTAGGCTTCACCACATATATGTGGCCTACTGCACAGACAAATTGCATATGTAAGTGACCTATACAAGGTCAGTTTGCGTATGTACATGGCCGATACCACTATCACCTGCATATGCCTCAGTAGATGACACATTTGAACTTCCCTTCAGTCTTTCATTATGTTCTAGTTGCTCTGTCTTCTTCACCCACTTATGTAGATGTCCCTGCTCTTCAAAATTTGATCTCTTAGCATCCATATTTTCAAAGATGTCTCCCTTCCTTACTTCATTCCTTCTTCTAGCAACACTATGTGAAGTCCTCATCATGAAATTGCTTCTTGTGCTCCAACACTCCTAGGATTTGTGGCCAACTCCACTATAGCTATAGCATCTCATGGTGTTACAGTGAACATCAATGTGTCCTACTTGATCACATCTCCAACACCTTATGGTGTTATGAAATATTCCATTATATATTCTTTCATAAGATCTACATTCAAATGCTTTGTGACCATATTCATTACATGAATAACAATGCCCATGAAAAATACTTTCATACCTTTACTTTGGTGTCCCAAAGATAGATTCTTGATGTCTTCCTTGCTTTGTACTTTTGAAATTTTCCTTGCCTTGTGTATATGGTTGCTTTGCACCATTGTCTTCCTTCTTTGATGGACTTACCTCATTCTTGTTTGAGGTGCTTTCTTCAACACGTGTAGCTTCTTCTTTGTATCCAAGTCCTGATTTATCACACAATGATCTTTGACTTTCCAAGATCTCATCCAAGATTCTTGAGCTATTCAATAATTTGTTTGAATTCTCTACCTTCTTTCTAAGGTCAACAACTTCAGCTTCTAACTTATGACATGACTCTTCCTTTTCATTTATTTGATCCTTCAATAGTTCCTCTACCCTTTTGGCTTTTTCAATTTGGGTCTTGAGATGAATAATAGTTTCTACCTTCATATCTTCTTTTTCATTCTTTAGTCTTGTGATCTCTTCTTCCTTTTCTTCTAATTGAGTCTTATTTCTCTCTTCTTGTTCCTTGAGCATTCCCTCTAACTTCAAGATGTGCCTTAGAATTCTCCTAAGAAACTTCTTAGTGTTATCTGAAAGATAGTTATAGTGTGTATAAAAATGATCACTTCTATATCTATATAAACCCTCTTCAACTTCTTTTTGAAGTTCTAATAGATCTTCTTCTATTCTTTCCATGGGATAATTTCCATCAAAATGTACACAAATTGTTTCTAGATCATCTTCTTCACTTGATAAAAATTCAACATCATCACATTTTGAATCATTGCAATCAAAAGTCTTTGGAGATTCTTTACCTTTATTTGAAGTATCTTCAAGATATTCCTTTTTGCCAACATTATCACATGATTCTTTGTCTTTATTTGAAATGTCTTCAAGATCTTCATTTGTGCTAACATCATCACTTGATCCTTTGTCTTCATTTGAAATGTTTTTAAGATCACATTTAGAAATAATGCATTCAATAGTTTTTGGAGATTCATTACCTTTGATAATCTTGATGGAGTGGTCTTCAATATCTTCCTTCTCCTTCTTTCTTTGATATGTCTCCTCTAGCTTTATCCATATATCCTTGGCAGAAGTGCATTGTTCCATGCTTTCTTTGATAGGGATTGAGAGTCCACTAAGAATGGTCTTAAGAGCCAATGCATCATTCTTCTTTCCTTCCCTTTGAGCTGAAAACTTTGACTTGTTCTTCAACAGAAATGATCCACCAATGGCTACCTTCCAAATAGTTGATCCCATTGTCTTCAAATACACTCTCATCTCTATTATCCAAGTAAAATAGTTTTCCTCACCAAGGATTGGTATTTCATCATCCATTTATGTGTCTATGGATCTCCTTCAAGCTTGTTAAGGCTTGTAGTGAAGGCCTTATCTGATACCAATTGTTGGACACACCTACCACACTTAGAGGGGGGGTGAATGAGTGTGGGGATATTTTTCCCAAAACTTCCCTCTTACACAAAACTCATTAGTTAGCATTCAATATTTACTCATTACCCATTGTTGTCATTTATAACTAGTTAGATGTGAACATATATCAAAAACATAAATAAACAACATATCATCAACAATTCATCACCACAAGGAACAAAAAGAACACAAGATGTATATACAATTTTCTTTTTATTACGGACTACAATCCTTGGGGTTTTTCAACAACAACTGAATAGAGTACAACTCTACAAGAGCACCAACTCTATAATGCAATACTCAACTTACAACCTTAGCACCAACTGAGATGAGGCAACAATCCTCAAAAGATATCAATCTTCAATAGGTACGCGACCTGTCGGTAGTGTATCACGCGTATGTACATGCCCTACCAGTAGTACATCCCATGTGTATACATGCCCAAGCAGTACTACAACCTACGTACACCTTTGAGCTATTAGGATTTATCCTTTTCATCACATGCTCAGAGCCTCTGCAACCTGCAATCATATTTTCTTTTGTCTCTCACTGTCCAAACTAACCCACATCTAGTCACAACACATCCAAGCTCTCCAATAGTCTACTCATGCTCCACAACCAATCAATATGAATGATATCTCAATCATATATAAGCAACTAGTATACCATAGCAATCATGTCACCACTGAATCATAAGAGTAATGTTCACTCCATCATCCAACTTAAATCACATCATAGTAGCCATACCAAGAATGCCCTAAACATTCACAACACAACAAGCAATACTATCCATCAAGAAAATAATGTAACCATACCAGTGTCTCAGTGACAAATCTGAAACCATAGAATGCAAATCTGGAACCTACTTCAGTCTTTAATAGCCAACCATACGCTCAAACACAAATCTCCATGATTTTGTTCACTTTACGCATCTTGTCCTCATACAACCCGTGTATGTACCTGCCCCGGCCCATTACAGCCCGCGTACACCTCAGAAACTAGGGTTTCTGAAGCTCCGAGATTTTTTCCATCAAGATCTCCAATATTGCTAAAACTTTGATGAATCCATGAGATCCTCCTCACGCTCTCTTTCTCAAAATAGATCTTCAATCATGCTCAAGAGATCCACACCAAAACTNAACCATACCAGTGTCTCAGTGACAAATCTGAAACCATAGAATGCAAATCTGGAACCTACTTCAGTCTTTAATAGCCAACCATAAGCTCAAACACAAATCTCCATGATTTTGTTCACTTTACGCATCTTGTCCTCATACAACCCGTGTATGTACCTGCCCCGGCCCATTACAGCCCGCGTACACCTCAGAAACTAGGGTTTCTGAAGCTCCGAGATTTTTTCCATCAAGATCTCCAATATTGCTGAAACTTTGATGAATCCATGAGATCCTCCTCACGCTCTCTTTCTCAAAATAGATCTTCAATCATGCTCAAGAGATCCACACCAAAACTGCTCTCACAAGAAGATCTCCATCAATACTCCAAAATACATTCTCACAAGAACCTCTCCATTGATCCACACAAGGGATTCTCTCCAAAAATGTATATTGCACAAGAGATCCTAGATTCTTATTTATAATTTGATCCTCTAGGTAACTTAATCCATTTCTAGGTTACGTAACCCATTTCTAGGTTACTTAACCTATTTTCCCTATTTTAGGGTTAACCACTTTCCATAAATAGAAGGTTCTCCAATACTTTATCATTTGAATATTCCTTGATTTTGTCAACTTACTTTATCATTTCTTGATTTTTCCACTTCTCTTTATTATTTAAATAATCCACTTTGACTTTTTCACTTTACTTTATCATTTAAATAATGATTTCTTCTTTTCAAGCACTTTGACTTATTTGACCTTTTGGGGCTTCAAGCCACCATGTGAGGGTCCTCCAACTTTGTAAGTCCATAACTCTCAAACCGTGAGGAGTTATGTGACATTCCACATACCACCGAAAATGGCATGACAAGCACTATCCATATAGGATAGTTTCACAAGAAACTTCATTGATCTTCATCTCATTATTCCACATACAAGAATGGGTCCTCCAACCATTCTTGTAGGATAACTCAATCCACAAAGCGTCTTCCCGTGAGGGCTTTCACCATAAGGGGACCATTTTGGAGTTCATCCATTTGTACACTTTATCAACCATGATAAGAATATAATGATTCATCGTTTTCATCAATCCACCACTGCATCATATACATTAATTATGCATCATGTATCGATGACAACTCATTGATCCATCTTCATCATATCAATGACAACTCATTGATCCATATTCATCTAGGACAATACATATTACATTTGACATCAATCAATCAAAAAATCATTTGACATCAATCAATGAAATCAATCAATCAAACCATTGGCATCAATGACAACATCATCCAACATCAAACACTATACCACAAGTCTGTACCTCAAACCATGTGCTAGAACCTCACTGTTATATGACCTCTATCTGTACCAATAACTTCAACAACATACCTCAATCAAACTCCCTCATCAATTTCATAATCCAAATCTGATTTGTAACTCTGTAAGAGACTTGGTGTATATGATCACATACCTAAAAACCTTCATTAACTTTAACAAAAAGAGACTAGCATTTTTATCAAACTTTACTTTAGTCTCACATGACTAATTTTGGATTAGTCAACAACCCTAAATTGAAATAATCATAAGTATGTACCTGTAATGAATAAAGATCTAAAAATAGTACACAATTTTCTTTAGTGTCTCATCTACAATTCCTTCAGGTTTCACTTCTTGGAACCTCCCAGAAAATGATTTATAACAAAAATGACATACCTTGCTTAATTTTGACTTATTTTAGAGAGAGAACTTGTAGAGAATTCCTAGCACGAAATATTTTTTGTATAGATCTGAAAATGGTATACACCATACTATAGAATATTTTCTAACTGATACATTTGTTCTTACTAAATTTGGATCGGTTATGAAGAAGTTATGACATTTTTACCCGAAACACCTGTTTTACACTAGTTTTAGGACTAGCCACAAACCCTATTTTCCACGGAGTGTAACTCCCAATATAAGATGACCCACAAGATAAAATGTTTATAACATTTACTTAGATATGTTTTCTCAACAACCTCCAGATTTCTCTATCTGAATCATTATATAAAAGAATTTATTGTGAAAATGGTGAGATGACCTGTAAAGAACATACCTTAGAAAGCATCATCAAAAGACTTTATCCTCCCTTGAATTTCGGGTTTATTTACTTCACCTTCCCTTTGAAATTTATCTTATATATCCTTTGGTTACCTCATTCACTTTTAGATATTCAGTATGCTCAATTGATACAAATGGGAGACCCTTGCTCTCTTATTTATACTCTCTAAGTAGCTTCCTCTAGAAGTACCCACTTAACCACTTTGTCCACTTAACTACTTTGTCCACTTAGCCACTTTGTCCACTTAACCACTTTGTCCACTTAACCAACTTTGTCACTTAGCCACTTTGTCCACTTAACCACCTTTTCTACTTAACCAACTTTGTCCACTTAGCCACTTTGTCCACTTAACAACTTTGTCCACTTAACCACTTTAGCCATGAATATTAAACTCTCCAATTCTGGTTGCAACTAATTTATTTTTAATTGTTTTCTTGTTGCAAACACTTAACCCATGACTAACCACTTTGACTAGTCAACTTCTTGTAGGTTATTCTAGAACAATTTGACTTCTTTGACCTTTTAGAGGCTTCTAGATAACTCATGAGGGTTCTCCAACTTCACATGGCCATAACTCTCTAACCGTGGGGAGTTATGTGATGTTGCACATATCACCAGAAATGGTATGACATGTACTATTCATCTAGAATAGTCTTACCTATAAATTCATCGATATTCATTCCCTTTATACATGAATCAAATTGAGGTCCCTTAATCATATTGTTGGGGCTACCAGAATTTGCTATCAGACTTTCTTCAAGGGTTGACATCAATGAAAATCAACCTAATTAATCAATAGGCCCTAGGATTTGGTTTTATATCTCGATTCTTGAGTCATTGTGGAGCCAAACCAGATTCCTCACAGGTCTCACCATTTGTTAAAATTACCACCGCATCTTGAGTCTTTTCCTTATAAAAGGCGTAAAGTAACTAAACATGGTACATATATCTCCACCTACCAGACTTGTGATTATACAATTATGAGTACTGAGTCGAGTCCAAACGACACAGGGAGTCCCTTGACTCCTATACCTACTATACTTAATGGGGTTCCTTCGACTCCTTTAGCCACCATAGTTGTAGTGCCATAGGTTCCCATCCTTACTCCTATCTGGCCTGTGGTTTCTATCGAACCCATAGTAACGAACCCTTTCAGGTCTCTTTTTGGTACGCCTGGATAGAATTCTCAGTCCATACCTTCAGTCTCTAACCATTTCTCTTTTGGTATGCCAAATATGACATCACAAATTTCATCCTCCATTCTAGCGACTAAAGCAAATCCTAGTTTTGGACATGGGGGCATGGCCCCTCCTCATACTCCTCCCTCGTTTGGTGGAAGTCAAATTCCCCAAACGAATCCTATGGTTGGGGGTCAACCTCCTTTTTATTTAGGGTCTAATCCTAGTATTAATGCTCCTGGATGGAGTACTCAACCAAGCAGATAAGACACCTCGTATATTCCATCATTTCCCTCTTCCTCCTCCACGTCGATTCTGAAGAACACATTTGTTATGATGAATCCACCTATATCCTCCAGATTTTCACCCAGAGGGAGTCAGTTTCATACTATGGGAAACCCCCATCCTTGAGCCACTCTAGCTGGGGGAAATGTTTATAAACCTCATTATGTCGTCCCTATAGGTATGGTGCCCAAACAACCTCTTATGAATCAGTTTGGAGGAGGGTATTACCCTACCAAACAAGGTCTTGGTGTATACTAGAACCATGGATGGTATGCAATTCCTCACAACAAATGTTTACCAGGAGAATGGGCTCAGATGCCGCAACCCTGACTCCCTTTTCTGGCCACACTTAATCTTCCTGATTTTTTGAGATTAATGAATGACCCGGTGCATCACGATTAATCATGGCCCCTCGTCCCCACCAAGATTCCTTTATACATTCTGAAATTCGAGGGAAATACCGGTGAGGATCCGAGTGATCATGGTACTACTTTTCATCTTTGGTGCTCATCCAATTCTCTTAATGATGATTCTATACTTGAGACTGTTTCAACGCACCCTCACAATTGAATAACCATCTAATGTCCATATAAAAAGGTCCCTAAGGGAGGTCATTTGATATACTTTTGAATAAGGAAAGAAACTATGCCCAAATTTCTCCTTCTTTCTCTTTGAGATTATGCATCTAGTTCTAAGTATCCATCCTCAACAATCTCATTCTTTTATTCTCTTTATGAAATTCATCAAACCCCTTAATTTTGCAAGTTGATTGTGATTATTTTCTAGTGATTGTGGTATTAATGCAGTTGGAGTCTTATTGGAGGAACCCAAGAGCGTTTCGTAGAGTGTTGTCGACATTAAAGATTCGGGTTTTAATATTCCTTATATGTTATCAATAAAAGAGAGGTTTTCTTTCCCAATTCATATGTCTATGTTCTTGTGAATAATTTTGAATGTTTATAGTTTATTTCATGAGAATTAGTACATGTTTATGTTAATAATGATTTCATATATGTTGTTGTAGATTGTTTTCTGAGTTTTTTCAGGTTATCTTTGGGATGAGACCTGCAATCGAGGAGAAAATAGTAGACAAAGGGGATATACTAGGAACAAAAGGATTCAAGGTGTTATTCTTCATATTTTTCATGTTTCCCTTGTTTAAAAGAAATCATTAGGGTTTGTGAGATTGGGTAAGAATAGGTTAGTTTCTATCTTTTAAGGAGTCATCGCTCTACCTATCCATTAGACCTAATGATGCAGGAGCATCGCTTCAACGTCATCAAGCGCTAGCCAACCAACACACCCGACACGCGTTCGATGGAGAGGAGAGGCGCAACCCTCTCACTTTAAAATTTCAAATTTGAATTTAATGTATTAAATGTTTGTAAGGCAGGTAGAGTTGAAGCCATGACTTCGAGCATGTTGTAGTTGGTGTCGCCTTAATGGTTGACAGGTTTATGGGGATCTAGATCCAATTCGGATTAGATGGCCCATTCAATGTAATTCATTGTAATTAATGAGAGTTGGTGAGGATGGAGGGAAGCGCTTGAGGAGCCCCCTTTTGTAAAGAGATCTTCTTTTTGTTTTTAGAAAATCAAGGGGAAGAATAGAAAAAATAGGGAGAAGAGAAGAAGTCGTGACTCTATTACAGTCAGAGCTTGAGCACATTTGTAAAGACGCACTTTTATTAATACAAACAGAGAGCAGTTTTTCCTGCATGTTATTCTGGGTAATTGAATGAATGTCTTTATGTGAATATGATATGTTGTAGATGTATGTTTGTACGCATTTGCAGGTTACAGACATAAATTGTTGTCTGTTGGGTTCTTTGATTCCAGGTCTGGTTCTTTATGGCTTCATGCAAGAGGTTGCATGACAAAACACTATGGGTTTTGTAAGCCAGTGCATAGAGTGAACTTCTGAATTTTGCGGAATTTAGGCAGAGACGTGCCAGGAGGGCGCACCAGAGGAAATCTTGGACTCAAAGGAAAACCCCAGGATCGTTGAACATCCTGAAGGAGAGACTGTGCATAGGAGAGAATAGAGAGGGAAGTGTAATGGCTAAATTAATTTAAACAACCATTGAATTACAACACAACAGTAAAATTTAAAAATTACTTCATTAGCACATTTGCAATTCAAATTCATCATAATAATAATATTTAATAACAA
>JASDQU010504981.1:28488-46583 GCA_032191745.1 Picea mariana | reverse complement strand
AGACAACGACAGCCTAGAAATCATCCCTAGCTTCTTCTACCGAAGGCTGATGCTTCCTCCTTCTTTACCCTTTACTCACTTTCAGATGCCTAGACACTATACTTTCTAAGCCTTAAGTACAGACTCTAGAACAACATCTTTTTGGTGCCGTTGCCGGGGACCGAAGTTACAAAACCTTTTTCTCTGGGAAAATGACAATTTCCGTTGAAAGTTTCACCTTTGATAGTGAACAAAGAGTGAGCACCTTTTAAAGGCTTTCGAATCTTTCACTTGGTGACTCCATGAATAATAAGCTAGCATCTGGTCAAAGGAATACCAGGAAAAACCCAGATGGTAAACAGATCACACCCATTACTGATCCCGAGAATATTTTAAAGGCAAGAGGCTCTCTTAAGCCAATCGCCGCAGTCTATCAGCCTAAGTACCCACAACTGAAGACCAAGATTCCTTCTGAACCTTCAACTTCACGCAGTCCACCTTTTGACACAAAGAATCTAACATCAACCTGCTCCCAAGTTAGAAGTGAAATCCATCCAATAACCTCCATTCTACACAAAGGAAAAATCCCTGTAGAAAATTTGTCAACAGTTGATATACCGCCGACTCTTCAGTTAAATTTCGCGACCTCACCCAATCTCGAATAATATATTACACACTTAGATTCCATGCCTGTTGGTTCCCTTGATTACATCTCTTGCAAATCCGAGGAGCCAAGCCCTCACATCCCTTACCACTCATCCTTGGATGTTTTTCCCCACGAAGAAACTAAAGATTCACTTTTTATTTTCCATAACCCCCTTTACAATACACCATTCCATTTTCCACTAATAATGATGGCAGCCACCAGAGGAGGAGGTGGAGGGGTTGTCAGAGGAGGAGGTGGCAGTGCTCCTGGAGGAGGAGCTGGAGGTCAAGGGCCTCTCCCCCCTCCCAGAGTGTTTGCTAAAGTAGCAGCAAGATACTCTCCTTTGGCCTTGCCCGTTCCTCTACACGACCTTCTCGAAAATTATATAAAAAATTTGCCAAAATTTACTAGGGAAGGAGATCTGACCATGGACGAACACATAAACTTCTTTGATCAATTCTCAAACATCCTAGGTCTCGAACATGAAGATGTGTATTCGAGGATTTTCGTCCAAACTTTCGAAGGTCAGGTCTGTACTTGGTTTCAGAGTCTACCCGTAGGATCTATATTGTCCTATGATGCCTTGAAAGATGCTTTCCTTAGACAATGGGGTGAAAGAAAGGACCACTTATATTATTTGGACGAGTTTTGGTCTTTAAGAAAAAGGAATTCAGAAACAGTTATGGAGTTTATTCAAAGATTCAACAAACTGTATAACAAGATCCCAATCGAGGTTTAACCATCCCAACCCGCAGCCAAAGTAACCTTCGTGGGAGCCTTTGAACCAGACTTTGCACTTATTTTAAGGGAAAGAAGGGGAAATGCCTTAAACTGAATGCAAGACAATGATGTAGATATTGATTCGAATATTATGGCTTCTGGTAAGTTGAAAGCTAAATTAGAAGTGGGAAACCGAGAAGCAAGACGCTTTAGGGAACAAGCGGGACCGTCAGGGTCTAATAGGTACACAGATGACAAAGTAGATGATATGTCCAGAGTAATTAAGGAACTATCAAATAAGATTTCTAGGATGGAGCTAGAATAGGCCAAGGTCGATTCTTTCGTCAAAAAGGATTTCAGGAGGAATCCCAATCCCCCAAACCAACAAAGATAGATAAAAAACAAGGATCAGAAAATACAAACTCCCCTAAAGAATGAAAATTTTATAGGAGGGAATGATCTCCAAGATTTTGGAGATTTGGATGATGATGTCATGAACTTGGGTGATGACTGCACGCAACCTTACCTGACTAAATAAGATTATGAAAAGTCCCTGAACACTCAACAGTCGTCTATTAAAGATGAAGACAGATATGACACCGACTTTTGTAGCTATCAAGAAGTGACCGATATGATAATGGCTGAGGTCCAGCCTAGGTACAAATTGAGACCTAAGAGCAAGCCTGTTTCAACTACTCAACCTAAGAAAATTCTCCCAAGAGGTCAAACTTATGAGCCTACCCTAGAAGAAACTGCATTACCTAATAGCAAAGCGAAAGTGGTAAATGCCCAAGACCCTAAAGTGAAGAAGGTTGAGACCCAAACAGAGGAAACCGATGCAGCTGATACAAATACACCTTTAAACAAGATCACGAGTAATAAGTCGGCTCAGATAAATAAGTTGGAGAAGAAGGATTTCGAAGTTCCAACCAGAGAAACTGACACAGTTAGTGGAGTTTTTAGTTTCGAAAATGAGATAAATAAAATTATTCCTCTGGTAGAATTAGCAAAAAACCCAGTTTATAGAAAGTAGATTACTAGAGTGATAGGTGTTTTGGAGCTAGAAAGCCAATCTGATGTTTTAAATTTGGAAGATGATAAGCCCAGTATCACTTTTGGTCCACATTTTGAAGGAGCCAAATACACTGTTGCTCCCTTTTATATCACCTTAAATGTGCATGATCGACTGTTGCATTACTACATATTAGACTCTGGCGCCTCGCATAATGTGATGCCTAAAATTATTATGGACAGACTGGGCCTCGAGATCACCAGACCTTACGGATATCTCTACTCTTTTGATTTGAAAAGAGTTAAGTGCATGGAAATGATAAAGGATTTAGTAGTTACCCTTGCACAGGTCCCAGTTAAAAGTGTTTTGATGGATGTAGTTATCGTCGATATTCCCCCCAAGTACGGCTTAATGTTGTCTAGGTCGTGGGGAGCCAAGCTTGGGGGGTCTCTTCAACTGGATATGACGTACGCCACAATTCCTGTTTTTGGTGGGCAACTTACCCGGTTATACAGAGAGATGAGGTTAGCATATACAGTAAGCAATCCTCAAAATCCTAACAATTTCCCTATTTACATTGTAGATCAAGATTTAAGAAATTGTATCTTGTCCTTCGACGATGGTTTAGATAGTTGCACAGATGAAAACAATATGGATCAGGAAGATCCAGGAAACATGACCAGAGATATGTGTAGCACTGGTATATGGAAAATGTTTTTTGATGGTTCCCTGTCATGCGAAGGATCTGGTGTAGGAGTATTTTTTGTGGCACTCGAAGAAATTTTTTTTGTCCTTTTTTCTTATAGACTTCAATGGGATATAGAATATACTAACAACGTATGTGAGTACGAAGCCTTAGTCCTAGGATTGGAGGCTTCCAGGAAGCTAAACATAAAAAACCTAGAGGTATATGGAGATGCGGAGTTGATAGTCAAACAGATAAATCGACAATACCAGGCCAAGCACCCAAGATTAAGATCATACAGAAATTGTGCCTGGGATATAATTGAAAACTTTTTCTCGTCTGTAAACGTTCGCTTCATCCCGCGTGCAGAAAACTTGTAAGCCGATGCATTAGCCAAAGCAAACTCGACTTTCGCTCCTCCTACAACTTTTAAATTGAAGTATCACATAGAGGTAAGACACAGACCGTCCATCCCGAACAACATACAACACTGGCAGGTTTTTTAGGATGATGAACAAATTAGGAAGTTCCTTGAAGTAGTAGACAACTTTTCTGAAACTCACGTAGATCAAGAAAATCAGAACGATCATATATGGATCATACAAGAGGGAGAGGACCCTTAAGAGTTCCACAAAAAAATCCCAAATCATCGCATGCTGGTCCTAAAAAATAATCAGATTCCGAAAGGATTGATCCATCTGGAAATACTGTTTGATCAAAACGACGTGCCTGTAAAATCCACCTTACAACCCCAACCAGAAGAAGTGGAAGATTGTGACATAGGGACCAAACGAGAATCCAGGATGGTAAAAATATCTAAACTCCTCCCTCCTGAAATGAAAGGCAAGTATAAGGACCTACTCGGACAATATAAATATGTTTTCGCCTAGTCTTACGATGAGATAAGAACCTACAACACGACCGTAATCAATCACAAGATACCTCTAAAGCCTAGGGTCAAACCTTTTAGACAAAATCCTAGGCAGATCAACCCCATTTTATTGCCTGTGGTCGAAAAGGAAGTTAAAAAGATCTTAGATGCGAAAATAATAGTACCTCTAAGATATTCCAACTGGGTGGAAAATATGGTCCTGGTGAGAAAGAAGAGTGGGGAAATTAGACCGTGTGTGGATTTTAGAAACCTAAATAATTCTTCTCTCAAGGATAACTACCCGCTGCCTAAAATGGATCATGTTCTAGAAAAGGTAGTTGGAGCAAACAGAATGTCTATGATTGACGGTTTCTCTGGGTATAATCAAATTGCCATGAATGAACAAGATAAAGAAAAGACAACTTTCACTACCCCTTGGGGTACGTTCATGTATGATAAGATGCCTTTCGATTTAATGAATGGAGGTGCCACTTTCCAACGTGCTATGGACATCGCGTTCATCGACGAAAGAGACAAGTTCGTGGTCATGTATCTCGATGATTTGACGGTTTTCTCTAAATCAGATGAAGATCATTTGATACATCTTAAGCAGACATTCAAAAAATGTCACAGGTTTGGTCTGTCCTTAAATCCTAAAAAATCACACTTTGCCATGCAAGAAGGTAAACTTTTGGGCCATGTTGTGTCTAGGGATGGAATTAAAATTGATCCTAAGAGGGTTGAAGCGATAGACACTATAAACATTCCTAGAAATGTAAAAGAAATTCAATAATTCTCAAGAAAAATAATTTTTTTAAGGAGATTTATCCCAAACATTGCTGAAATTGTAAAATTGATCACAAGTATGTTGAAGAAGAACAACAAACTAAAGTGGATAGTAGAGGCCAAAGCATCATTCACACATATTAAGAAATTAATAAGTGAGGCACCTGTGTTGGCAAGCCCCGATTACCTAAAGGAATTTCTTATTTTCTCATTTGCCTCCGAACACACGCTTGCTGCGGTGATCCTCCAAAAAAATGAAGAAGGTTTCGACCAGTCGATTTCTTTTTTTAACAAGAGTCTTAGAGACGCAGAACTTAAGTGCGATATAATATAAAAGCAAGCGTATGCCATGGTAAAAGCACTGAAGGCATTCAAAACATATGTATTACACTCCAGGATAATTTCATACATACCTACTAGTTCTGTGAAAGATATTTTGGTACAACCAGACAACGATGAAAAAAGAGGACGATGGATTGCCAAGATTCAAGAGTTTGACCTGGAAATCAAACCAACCAAACTGGTAAAGGGACAAGGCCTGGCCAAACTTTTAGCTGAATCGAATTTCAGAGCCCTCGGTATAAATGGCCTACAGGTATATGAAAAAGACATAGACATAAACGAGCTCGATGAGCAAACAAATGAAACCAAGATTGAAGAGAAGTTCTTATCATTAGACTGGTACAGAACGTAGTGTCCTACCTGCTGACTCGAAAATTCCTGAGCAAACTATCACCATCCAAATCCAGGACATTAAAACTACATGCAGTCAAGTATTGCATTTTTGAAAATCAATTATATTGGAAAGACCCACTTGGATTCTTGTTGGTCTGTTTAGTCGAATCAGAAATAGAAAGGGTCATAAGTGACTTACACGAAGGAATATGCGGGGGACATCACGCTTGGAGAGCGACGGCTTACAAGATCCTGAGGGTTGGGTATTATTGGCCAAAGATTTTCTCAGACGTCAACGCTAAGGTCCGGGCATGTAACCCTTGCCAATTATTTGCAGGCAAACATAAAATCCTAGCACTACCTTTAGTTCCGGTCAAAACTGAATCTCCTTTTCAGCAACGAGGGCTAGATTTTATAGGTGAGATTAATCCCCATTCTAGCACCCAGCACAAATGGATCTTAACTGCCACAGATTACTTCACTAAATGGGTGGAAGCTATTCCAACCAGAAGGGAAACAAATTCAGTGGTAATAGACTTCCTAGAAGGCAATATTTTGTCTAGATTCGGCTGCTCCCGAAAAATAGTCACAGATAACGCCCAGGCTTTTAAATCTATGGCTATGATCAACTTCTACCAGAAATACAATATTGTACTCAGTCATTCCACAACTTATTATCCCCAAGGAAATGGACTAGCCGAGTCTTCAAACAAAATTCTGATAAATGTAATTAAGAAAGTGTTAGACGATAATAAAAAATCTTGGCACATACACTTGAAATATTCCTTATGGGCGAATCAGATAGGCACAAAAAAATCTATCGGCACCTCGCCTTTCCAAATGGTGTCCAGGACTTATGTGGTATTGCTGATAAATATAGCACTCCCCGTGATGAAATTATGGCAAGATGAGAATGAAGAACCAAATCATCTCACCAGAAGGATAAATCAGCTAATTGAAGTTCAACAACATATGGTCGATGTAGATGAAAGGTTGCAGAAATACCAAGACAACATGAAAGAGTTATTTGACCGTAAGGCAAAAGATAGAGAATTCCTTCCAGGTGATTTAGTGTTAAGGTGGGATGCTAGGAGGGAAGAAGCAAAGAAACATGGTAAATTCAATCACATCTGGTATGGGCCATTCCGAGTCTCAACTCCCGAAGGAAAAAATTCTTTCCTTTTGGAAAATCTAGACAGTGAAATCCTCAACGCTCCTATTAATGGATGTTATCTACAGCATTATATGCAATAATCAGTCGCCAAAGAAAAAAAAAAAAAACTTTTATGTATATATATATATATATATATATATATATATATATATATATATATATATAATTTTCCCCTATATATACCGGTTTGTTTTCTTTCCATTTCATAATTTCCTTTGGTAAGTATATTTTCAACAATAATAATTTTGGTCAGTGGTTTTGTAGAAATAAATATATGAAATTTTTACAGTCAACACCTTTTAAAAAGCCTTGATACCCTTCATATTGCCCTTTTACAAGATCCCCACTGCAAACAAAATGAGCAGGAGGAGTAAACAAAAAGTTGTGTATCGGAAAATAAATTGGCTTAAACAGGTGATAGAAAAGATTTTCAATATTTTAGAAGGAAAATGAAACTGTAAGGTTGAGGTAAGATTTCCTAAATTTTTTATCTTAAAGGGCTCTCAAAAGAAACCAAGATGACCTCATAAGATACGATAATATCGTCTGAACTAATAAATAAAAGAACATTTCTTTATACTAGATTCTAAGGTTAGGCATTTACGAAAAAGTAAGACGAAATAAATGAGTCACACAAAGTAAAGTTTCTCCGAAAAAAGATTTTCAAGAGTCAGTTTTATTTTTTGACCCCTGTTTTTCAGTTTACAGATCTCTATACATTACCCTTCTTTCTGTTTTCAGATTCACCTTTCTGAAAAGCCAAACTTCTTTCCGGGTCTGCATACACAGGGAGAAGAGACTACTTTTCAACTGTGAAAGCTTCAAAGCAGATTGTGGAAAGTAAGTTGGTCTTCACAACTCCTCAGTCTTTTACTAAACAAAGTTATGCATAGGTTGATCCTGACTATTCTAAGTTCTTCAACAATTTCAAAGGATTGAGGCTTGCTCAAATAGAAAACTCCTTCAATTCATTTTTGCTTTTTCCCTGTGAACGAAGGTGTTGTGAAAGTTAAGGGAAGGCTGGTACCAAGTAATCAAAGTAAGTTGATAGACCTTTAATACAAAATATTACACAGATATCATCCCTCATACAAACTGATTGCCCCCACTTCACACTCTAAAATGAAAATTATAAGACAAATGGTGAAAGGAAATTCAGAAATCATTGCCCCCATCTAGTCCAAAAGACAATGAAAGGAAATTCAGAAATGATTGCCCTCATCTCATCATTTAAATGCATAAATATTTTTCGAAGTGGTGAAAGGAAATTCAGTAAAGTGGGCCAGATAACTTCATCGGGGTACTGACCAGGCTCGCTGGCAGTGAAGCAATATCTGAGATATCTATAAGGCTGTTATACGTGAACTTCACTCTACTCTGGTAACCAATTTTTTCAAAACCCGAGCTACATCCCAAGTTCAGACAGGGCTCCCCTATTAGAAACGTATAATTTGTTTCTTTTGATGCAAGCCAATAGCCACAAGATCTGTTGGGTCTCCTAGAATTGTTTTGATTGTCTTAATGCAGACTTGAATTTAGTAACGAGAAGGAGAAAGTCGTGAAAGGGACTACAACTAAGTTTAAAAAGTATCTGAGTTTTGAAATGCCTTTCACAAGTAAAAGACAAAGTCTCTTTCTCCCTCTGTATCCTTTTCCTAAGAACAATTTTGCTGGATTAAAGCCATTGACTACATTTACCCAATACAGGCACGTGGTCTACTGTTCTTCCTATCTTGCAAGAAAACGGGATCCCTAGCTAGAACCTATGTTGGAGCCACCGTTTTTTAGACTTTTCAAATTTTAATTCTTAATTCTTGAAGTCGAAAGCTAGTCTTTATTTTTTCTTTATTCTCCCCAAAATCTTAGAAATCTCATCACACGAAGCAGCGATGGTCATTATACTCTTAAGGAAATACCTTTTAATCATTTAAATGAATTCCCACTTTATATACCTCGGGATGTCGCATGTTGGGAGTTACAAATCACATAATTTACGAGCCCCGAGGAGTGCAATTGTGAAACGACCTTAAAAGTTTACCCAGGTTAGTACCGAGAGTAAAGATACTCTAAACCATAGTTAAACATAGTCGGGATTTCGCGTCTCGGTGTTTTCTCGCCATAAAAGGCTTACAGTCATAGCTTCGATAGCCGAAACCACGAGACTCTTGCATTAGTTACCCAGGTTAATCTTAGGGGTAAATAGTTTTAGCCATGGTTAAGCTCTATCTGGAATTCGCAACTCAGCATGTTTTTCTCCCAGAAACTTACTTTCACAGCCCCAAGTCACGAAGTCACGATATTACTTAAATATCGGTTAATTAAAACACTTAATCTCGTTTATCTTCTAGTTTAAATAGATCACATCATCGCGATCTCGGGATTTCGTGAATCGGCATACGCTCCTCCCGGAAGCTATACCTTCGAAGCCCCAAGTCATGAAGTCGCGATATAAATCAAAACATGATTAATTAAACACTTAATCCTAGTTATGTTCTTGCTTAACTAAATCTAATCATCGCAGTCTCGAGTTTTAGAGGCTTGAAGGGTTAGAGTGAAAACTCCCGATAAGGCGAACGTTGAAAGATTGATTAAAGTTTAAGAAAGCCTAATTAATTAAGCTAATCTAGCGTAATCAGTGTTTTAATACAAACAATAATATGCATTAATTGGAAATGAGGCGAAGTGACAAGTAAGGATATGGTTTTTATTGCTAAATCTATCTTTAAGAATGATTTGACCATTCTGTTTATAAGGACGTCAAGGTTTTAAATGGTCGAAGATATAGATCTTTTTCTTCAATGTCACAAAAGTCATTTCTGTTTTACGAAGAGAAAATTTCCTCAGCAAATTGATTTCTGTATGTATACATATTTTTATCGCAGGAGAGCTAAATCATAAATCCCTCATCATGGCCCTGCAAAAAGCATCCAAGGCAAGTGTTGAGATTTCAGGACAAGGTTCGGATAACGTTTCTGATACTTCACCCCGAAGCATCGACTCTGCCAGGACCTAGTCATATATTTCTGAGATTTTGCAGTCTGAATTGGTAGACTGTTCAGATGATTCCAGTGACAATGAGAAGGATGACCTGGCCACTAAATACAAGATCATTGTCCAAGCTGAAATTCATAAAGTAGCGTCCAGGCCACATCTACTTCCTTACTACGATATGATCCTGTGGGCATTAGACCATGTATATATCCCAACTAGAACCATCATCAACGAGAAGAAGGTCACTATTGAGACCTTTAGACCAGAACAATTACAGGCTATGTACAAGTTGCCAACCGCATCAAACTTCACATACAATGCCGAGTTTTTGGAGGATTTTAAACAGAAGGAATCTGTGCAATACGACAAGAGATTATCTGATTTAATCAAGGATTGGGTTTCACACCCTGCGAAGTTTAGGGAGGACAGTAATGGTGTCTATTCAATCTCTTCTTTGGAACCAAAGTTCAAATACATAGCTATGATGACCTGCATATTATACGGGAGAGAGGACACCACACATTTCTTCCTCTAGTGGGTGCCTCTAATACATACAGTCGCCGAAGGATGTTCTTTCGACTGGGCTAAACTATTGTCTGATAGTTTGACCAGTCAAGTTATAGAATATCGAACGCAGAGGGAGAGCCAGAAAATCGCTTCATTCTTTATGTCCGCGTACATCATGGATGCCATGTGTTTCATGACGCCTTTTCCCTTAATGAGCTGGAGTTGGCTTCCATCAGAGGCTGAGCCTATCCACGTCTACCATTCAAAGATTTGGGAGGACAAAGCTTCAGATTTCATATATGAAATTTTCAATTGGGTAATGGTACCGTTGCATGTCACTATCTTCGGTCACCCACCACCCAAGATCTCAGATAGCATCGCAGTAAATTTGAGCAGTGTGGTTGACTGGTACGTAGAAGTAGAATTTTCATACCTTAGGGTTTTCGGCGCTTCTGTTCCTCCGCATTCCCTACCATTATTCATACCCAATAGGCTGGCTTGTCGTGAGATCACCATGCAAACCGTGCTCGATGGAGTAAGCAAAGAACTTAAAGGATATTCAAAGAAGGTATGGCCAACGTTCCCTATTCATTTGAACACCTATTCTTTGTTAGATTTAGGGCATGCAAAAGTTGAGGCAGCAGCTCTGGAAGATATTAAATTGGTTCATATTGAATTCAAAAAGCATGATCCACATAGGGTCGTGAGTAATCACTTAGCCAATTGTGGACTTAAAAGATTCGAGCATGAGAATTCACCCCAGGATGACATTTTTCGAGGCACAAGATCTTATCCCAAGGTTTTGGCTTGGATACATGCCCTGTCGCTCGAAGAGAGGGTCGATGTTTTAAAATTTCAAGAGCATCGACGGAGTTTCCTTCCCCTAGTATTAAGGGGTGAGAATCCAACGACCGTAGAGGTGCAGCAAATAGAAGACGAAGGCTCCAAAGATTCAGCACCCAGCCAAGAAAAACACCAGGACAAGGAAGAACAAACTGGGGGCCCGACACAAGAAGTAAAGACTCCCAATCCGTCGGAAAAGCTGACTCCAGTTATCACTCCGGGCAAATCATCTAAGTATATTGGAAACCCCGTCGCCTCTATTACCCCCCTACAGTGCACTAAAGGGACCACAGACGCGGGTTGGATTTTCGGTGAAGAATTAAGACCCATAACTATGGAAGACATTCCTCCAAATGAGTTCTTTTTCGATAAAAAGAGAAAAGTTGTGGTAAAAAGAGAACTCTATCAACAAGCAGGATCAACGACCAAGGAATTTAAGGTATTGATCAATGGGAAATATATGAAGAAATAAGAGTTTGCGATAGAAATAGCAGGAACATTGGGAGCTTTTTCTACGGAAAACCAATACTCAGTCGGGGTTTTGAAGAACTAGTTGAAGAAAAAAAATCACCTAATCAAAACTTTAGAAGCTAAACTAGCCACAATGGAGGAAGATGCCAAAAGTCAGGCGAATACAGGAATAGAGAAAGCAAGGATAGCTGATGAAAAGGAAATCGAACAGCTCAAAGATGATGTCGAACAAACAGAGAAGGTGGTTAAGACCAATCAAATCCAGGTAGGCCAGAAAAGAGACTGGATAGAGCATCTACAGGCCAGGTTAGAATTCGTCGAAAGCCAGACTATCAATATCGGGATATTTCAATCCCAAGCTATGGAAATTCGGAGCAGAGTTTTTGTAGCCCAGCGAAGCTTACTTGCCAAGGTGGAGACTATTCAGAACAATTTCTTACTTATTGATCAAGTATTAGAAAATCTGTCTCTCAGAGAAAAGGAAGTTGGGGTGGCTCGGGTGGCATTCCAAGAGGTTGTAATAGCCAGAACAAAAGGGGAGACGGGAAATAGTTCCAGGTTTTCCATTTCGGAACAGACCCGAGGCAATGTTTTACTGAAAGAATGGGAGCGCAGCATATCAGAAGGAAAACAACAAGCCAAGAAGGTAAGGAAATATTGTGAAGAGACTTTTGGTTCTATAAACGGAAGTCTGTTGGGCATCAATGGCGAAAGCAATGCAGAGACACTAGGCCAAATGAATAGAGCAAAGTTATTGATCAATATAAATAAGGATGAAGGAAGAGATTCAACAGAAATCTCACAAATAACACAGATAGACATAGTTCAAATAGATAAATGGCTAATTAAACCAAGTGTACGATTATGCGCTATCGTCACCCAAGGTCGACAGATGGAAGAAAGGTTGCCACAATTGGTAAAGGATTGTTATACTTTAGAGGCCAATTGCCAAGCGGAACCTTCCAAGTTGATATCTCAATTGGTGGAAAAATGTGTCACCTGTACCGAGCATGCAAGGGGATAGGTTTCTGGTACCAAATAAAGATAGAGATAAAAAAAATGAAATGATTGATCTTCTTGTTGTTGTAACCGAAGACCCTGGAACGATTGAGATTCCATCATATGTAAATCTGTATAAATATACAATAGAAAGAAAGAAAAAGGGATAGACCTTTTTGGGTCGATTGTAATAGATATTTTCTCCCTTGAGAATTAATATAAAGCAAATCCGAAGATTCTCGATTCCGTCACGACTGTGTTATGAGTTTGTTTCCTTGTATTTCATATTCAATTTCATTTCGTATATATATCTGATGAATGTTTTGCTATAACTTAGTAAAACTTCTACTGTAGTGATCATTTTTAGTTTTCTATATTGTTTACCGTTTTCCCTCTATATAGGCTATCAATAGGTACAAGACCAGTGAACTCTTTAGATCTCTATATATATTTTATGCTTCATCAGGTTGTTTATTTATCTTTTCTTCTCCTATTTACGAGTGAGATTCTCCCTTGATAGGAGCCTCACATAATAGATAGCTTAATGTTTTCTTACACCTCATACATTTTTATTAAAATATAACTCAGTTACGGGAAAGGGCCTTTGGTTTGAACCCTATTTTCACTTTCGGAGCTATAAACTCTCCTTTATACGACTGAAATCGAGACAACATCTAAAAATATTTGAAGTCTTTCTTATTTTTATGTTCCTCTATGACTGTCCCTGTGACAATATAGCCTAATATCGAACCCGGATTATCAAACCAAACACATATTGCCTTGAACCTTTTCGATATTGTTCTTAAAACAACCATTACTCAGGTAGAACTTGAACGTTCATGGGATGCGATTGAAAGGGACAAAAAACATCCAGGAACAGTTGGAAGCTAGACAATGACAGTCTAGAAATCATCCCTAGTTTCTTCTACCGAAGGTTGATGCTTCCTCCTTCTTTACCATTTACTCACTTTTGGATGCCTAAACACTGTACTTTCTAAGCCTTAAGTACAGACTCTGGAACAACATACACAACAATCCAACATGGATGCACCTCAAGATTTGTTCCTAATCGCTAAAAGGTTCAATTGTTGTTGGATTAATCATATCCTTAATATGTCCCCATTTATATAATCTCCATGCACGAATAATAAGAACATGGAGTCAAATTGATGAAGTTTATGATCCATAAGATCATCCATTAGTTCTTGTTGAACTATAGAAGCTAATAGATAATTATTGCTTATTCTTATCAAAAAAAATGATTAGTCAGATCCTAATCTCATATAACTTGGATAAACAAACTATATTATATACTAAATAACATAATGGATAACATAAATGGGGTCAATTGGAAATACAATGGAAATAATATCCTACCCATTCTAAAAGGATCTCCATTTCAGGTGATAAATTAAAATCAACACATTTTCTTCCACTCATAAGTTCAAGAACAAGAATCCCAAAGATATAAACATCATATTTAATAGACAATTGTCCTTGCATGGCGTACTCTAGTGCCATATACCTGTTGCAAATTAGAATAACAATGGATAAATATGTTTGTCCATTAAAAATAATAAAAGATATTTGAAAAAGGAAATTGTAGTATAATTAGATCTAAAGAAAAGTAGTACAATTGCTTCAACGCCAATCCTCTTGTAATCAAATCATAGAAACAATATGGAGTAACATATGTAAATGATCAATAACTTCTAAAGTGTGGTGACACAAAAAGTATAACCCTAAGACTGAGTTAATATAACCAAGTGAGTTAGAGTAATGTATGTTTTACCGAGTTCCAGCGCCTTTTTTCGTAACATGAGTTTCATCTTCAACAAAATGTTCTTCCAAGATGAAATCTGTTATTTTAGGATTCAACTTCTCGTCCAACAAAATGTTGTTGGATTTAATATCCCGATGAATAATCCACAGATGAGAATCCACGTGAAAGTATATAAGCCCATGAGTTACTTTGAATACGATGTTGTAAATCTCCTTCCAATCGAGGCATCTGTGTTTATTTGGATCTGTATGGAACATGCAAGATACTAAACAATCATAACCAACCTATGTATGATTAAACATTTTATCGAATTGACTCACACTCAATAAAATAAAATTGACTCACCAAATAAAATTTTATCAAGGTTTTTATTGGGTAAGTACTCCTAAACAAATAACCTTTCTGATCCCTCTACGAAACAACCGAGTAAGCTCAGAAGATTTTGATCTTGAATTTTAGCCACTAGCTTAACTTCATTCAAAAAAATTGTCTTTCCTTGAATAGATTTTAAGGACAGTTTCTTCACTTCTATTTCTCTTCCATCTTGAGTAGTTCCCTGATAGGTTAAGAGAAAAGAGTATGAATGAATATTTTTCCAAGTATTGTTGGAAATTATAATTACAAGTTGGTGAGATATTTACGTCTCCATCGATTTGTCTGTCAGTCAGCCGAAATATCAGTTAGACAGTCTAACAGTCTGTAAGTGCAAAGTCATACATTCACTCAAATGTCATCCGACAAGTAGGAAGTTATCAATGGAGTTGATTTATATCTTCTCGAGCTCCGATAAGTATTGGTTGAAGAGTAAGTCGAATTAATGACAGTCTTTATTGTTGAGTCAGTCTTAGCTTCTATAGGAAGTGTACATCAATGTCTATATAAGTCTGAGTCTCTTAGTTAGTCGATGATGTTAAAGAGAAGCAGTTGATGTGTAGGGTAGAAGAGAGAGGTACATAGAACCAACAATAGCCTAAGAGTTGACAAAAGAAGTCATTGGAGCCGAAGTTCATCTCTGTCATTGTATTTTGTATTCACGCACAACACCGAAGTTTATTAATATCAAGTTTTGTGTATTGAAAAAGTTTGTGTCTTATTTCTGAGTTTATGTGTTAAGAATAGCACAATATTATTCCACATTCATAAATAATTTCATTAAGTGGGTGTATTCACAACACGCAACAAACTAAGCAGTCTGTGCACTACGCAGTGGTCTTGAGAACTTTATCACGTATCATGTTTAGTGTGCAATATTTGAAACTGCGGTGCACATAATAGATTGCATGCACCATCAACCATAATAGTAGATCCCAAGATCTGGTATCAAAGTATAAACTCTGTTGAAAGTAAAATATGGCTTCTACCTCAAACCTACAACCTCCCACTTTTATAGGCTAGAATTATGAGATGTGGTCCTTGAACATGACGGCTTTGTTCTGAGGTCAAGATGTATGGAAAATAGTCGAGAATGGCTATGTGGAATTAGTATATCATGAATCATACAACACTCTCACACAAGATGAGAGAGATGTATTGAAAGATAAAAGAAAGAAGAATGGAAAGGAGTTTTTTTACATACATCAATCCATGAATGAGGGAATACTTCCAAGAGTTTCATCATCAAAGTAAGCCAAGGAATCATGGGACATATTACAAACCTCTTATCAGGGTATGGACAAACTAAAGACTGCAAAACTGTAGATTCTTAAAAGATATTTTGAAACCATGTCAATGAAAGATTCAGACACAGTAGATTCATTCTACACCCACGTCATTGGACTGATAAATCGGATTAAGACTCATGGAGAAACCATGGAAGACATAAAAGTTGTTGAGAAGGTACTTAGGAGTCTTCCTCCTAAATTTGATAGCCTTGTTGTGACTCTAGAAGAGAGAAAATACTTGTGTCAGTTCAGTCTAGATGAACTGCAAGCTTCCCTTATCAATCATGAACACAAATTGAATAGATCAAGTATATCATTGTAGAATGTTTTTTCCATGCAGTCATCTATAAGTCATGGAAGAGGAAGGGGGAGAGATAAATCTAGAGGTAGAGGAGAGAGTTTTGACAGAAGTGGATGCACTAGCAATCGTGGAAATACTGGTGGAAGAAGTCGAAACCCAAGTACCATCGAGTTAAGTTTTCAAAGAACTGACAAATTAAAGATTCAATGCCATTACTGTAAAAAGTATGGACATTATTTATATGAGTGCAGAAAGAGATAATATAATGAGAACAAACAAATTCAATATCAGTCACAAAATGCAAATAACCAAACTCGACCTATGTTTATGGTGCGCATTGTAGTTGTTCCTAGCGCAGTATAAATGCCTAATATATTGTCACAAGTTGAATGTAATGTTTCTCAAGCAATTCCATGTGACATATGGTACTTAGATTCAGGATGCAATAACCACATGACAGGAAACATAGAATTGTTTTCTAGTTTGGATGAGTCAGTCCAAACCAAGGTTACACTTGGAAAAAATATCCAAGTCACTTTTTTAGGGAAAGAAAGTATAAACATTTTAACCAGACAAGGAGAACATAAAGTTATGTGTGATGTATATTATGTTTCTGGTCTGAAGCATAATCTGATGAGTACAGGGCAACTGCTACAAAAAGGATACAAACTCTACATGGAAGATAATCATTGTGTCATCATGGATAAATTACCAAACAATATTCTTATTGAAAAAATCCAAATGACAAGGAACAGGATGTTCCCATTGACATTAAATCTAGGAAAGGAGAAGAATATAGTGCAAACTATTGGTAAAGGAAAAAGTGTGTAGTTAGAAACTGCATTTATAGCAGAAAGTGCATGCAGTTTTAATGACGAAAATAGTGTGTGCAGTACCAAGAAAGGAGAAAATGATGCAGAGATAAAGGCAACATTCCAATATGAAATATATGATGATTCTTGGTTATGGAATTTCAGATTTGGACATTTGAAATTTGGAGGTCTAAAGTTGTTACACACAAAGGATATGGTAAAAGGCTTACCATTGATTGAAAAACCAGAAAGGATATATGAAGGATGCATATTTGACAAGCGACACAGAGAACCATTTCCAGTTGGCAAGTCTTAAAAAGAAAAAGATCCACTGGAAATTGTACATTCAGACATTTGTGGACCAATGCAAACTCCGTCAATATGAGACAATACTTATTTTCTAACATTCATTGACGATGTCTCAAGAAAGAAATGGATTTATTTCTTGAAGCATAAATCTGACGCATTTGGTTTTTTTCAACAGTTTAAATCACTTGTGGAGAAACATAGTGGTTTTTACATCAAGTGTCTAAGAATAGAAAGAGGAGGAGAATAAATTTCAAGAGAATTTCAGAACTTTTTTAAAGTTCATGGCATCAATAGGAAATTTACCGTGCGATACACTCCACAACAAAATGATGTTGCAGAAAGAAAGAACAAAACCATCATGGAAATAGCGTGTAGTATGTTGACAACCAAACCTTTGTCAAATGAGTGTTGGGTTGAGGCAGTAGCAACTGCAGTATACATCTTCAACAAATGCCTGATAAAGAGTGTGAAGAATAGAGTTCCTTATGAATCCTAGACAAGTTCAAAGCATAATGTGGCACACTTAAAGGTTTTTGGTTGCGTCTCATATGCACATGTTCCAGATGAACTGAGAAGGAATATGGAAAACAAAGAACATAAATGTATATTTGTAGGGTATTCTGAAGGAACAAAAGGATACAACTTGTATGACCCTGTCGCAAGAAAAGTCATAATCAGTCGCGATGTTTGTAACATCCCGCTCTGGCACACTGAGGACACTCATTCTTTGAGGACACTTGCTCGCAAGTGATCTGGACCCTTTTTGATATTGGACCTTATATATTTGATTATGATGTGATTGACATATGATATGATGCGTTACTATTCATGTATACGGGTTCTATTGACTCAGTTGATTGAGTGTGCAGG
>JASDQU010504981.1:15272-28009 GCA_032191745.1 Picea mariana | reverse complement strand
TGGTGTAGAGGATCCATGGGCATTGCTGCCCTGGATTGTTGACTATGTAACCGTGTAACCCCTTGTGTGCAAAGAAAACAACAAGTGGGAGAATGTTGGGTATGTGTTATATTATTTGTACGAGTAGTAGTGTCTGAGCACCTGTGCCGGGGGCGTAGGGGGGTAATAGGGGGGGCGGAGCCCCCCGCACGGGGGTTCAGGGGCAGCGCCCCCGAAAAAATATTTTTTTTTGGGCCGACATATTTTCGCCGGTTTCGGGCCGACATATTATCACCGAGCCGACATATTTCCAGGACCACATGATATTAGGTGGTTTTCGGCACATGGTTTTTTCTGATGGTTTTCTATTTTCGGTTAAGGAATTAGGGTTTTGGACTAATCCAGGTCATTGGGTTAGGGTTTTGGATGACGCTAGCTCCTATATGTATATTGTATTGTAAACAATGTAACACAATGTGTATCAATATAATATATGCTGGTTTTCCCGGTTTGGGTTTCCAGGTGAAAAATCTCTGTGTAATGTTTTTATTTGCCATTGTATATTTTCTGTTCTTTTCTAAATATCAGTTTGCAGTAGATATTGTACAAGGTTAGAATTTGCAATTTCCTTTGGCATAACATTGTGGGAAGCTCTGGAATCCAACATATAGCTATGGAGAAGGTGGTCAAACAGGGTTAAGGTAATATAAAAAGGAGCCACAATGTCTCTTGCACCTTCGACGTGAGGACCGAAGACTAATATAGGTTTGTCATCCTCTAAGTTGATGGCGTCGGCCTAACTTTCATCTTCGGAAAAATTAATCATTTTGGCGATTTGTTTTCTGTATACGGGATTCTTAGCTAACTCAACAAGGGGAATAGGAATTTTGATTTTATTTATTTCGTTTTCCAAATTAAAGTTTCCTAGAGCCTTGTCATTTTCGATGTTCGGGGCTTCCATACCTTTCTTCTCAGTTTTACGTTGAGATGTGACCTTGTTTTATTTTATAGGAGCTTGTGTCTTCACAGGGAGTGTTCCTACTAGTTCTGACTATACAGGTTGCGTATCAACTGTATTTCTTTTTGCAGGTTGTTTATCTTCAACTTTTGGAGTTATCTCATCGGTTTCGCTTCTTGGCAAATTCATTTTAGTCGGAACATTTGGGATATTTTTAATTCTTGGTCTCAAATTATATTTTTCCTGTAGTTCAGCAATAATATCATCTGCAATATTTTGATATGTGAAATCATCAGTCATATTATTTCTAACTTGTTCTTCCGATGTACTTTCTTTACTTAAAGATGCTTCATAATCCTATCTTGATAAATATGGGGATTTATTATCATCGCCAAGGTTACTAATATCTTCATCGATTTCTTAAAAATCTCCTAAATCTTCCTCTCCGATGTAGTTTTCACTTTTAAAGGGTGTTTGAATTTTTTGATCTTCATTTTTAATTATTTTCTGTGGTCCCTGAGGTTCAGGATTTCTTCGAAAATCTTTTTTGGGGAAATTATATCTTTTTTATTTCTCTAGTTCCATTTTCGAGATCTTGTTTGAAAGTTCTCGAATGACCCTAGCCATCTCTTCTATTCTATCACCCGAGGATTTTCCTAACCCTGAAGATCCACCTTGCTCTTTAAATTTTTTATTTTCTTTGTTTCCAGTTTCAGTCTTTGCTTTAAGTTTTTCTGATGCCATCATATTTGATTCAATCTCAAGCGCATCATCCTGTATTTTTGTGAGATCTATTGATCTCCTTTCTCTCAATAATAAAGCAAAGTTGGGGTCAAAAGCACCAGCAAAAGTCACTTTTGTTGTAGCTTGTGAAGTTTTAACCTCAACTAGAATTTTATTGTACAACTTATTGAATCTCTGTGTGAATTCTAGGACTGATTCAGAGTTTTTCTTTCTAAGGGCTCATAATTCAGTTAAATAGTAGAGGTGATCCTTCCTCTCTCTCCATTATCTAATAAATGCACTTTCAAGTTCTTCAAAGGATCTTAAAGATCTAGCTGCTAAGGATCGGAACCAGGTCCTCACTTGTCCCTCAAAAGTTTGAACAAGGAGTCTAGAATAAACATCTTCATGTTCTATTCCGACTATGTCTGCAAATTGATCAAAAAAGTTTATATGTTCTTGGGCAGTCAAATCACCCTCCCCTGTAAGTTTAGGAAGGCTTTTCATATAATTCTCGGGGAGATCATGAAGAGGAACGGGAAGAACTAGGGGAGCATATCTAGCAGCTACTTTAGCGAAAATCCTGGGAAGCGGTACTTGACCACCTCTAAGGGCACCACCTCTAGCTCCAGTACCTCCTTGTGCAGCCATGGTTAGATTTGGGACTGAAGTTTGGACAGTGTGAGGAGAATATTCTCGGAAATCTAGAGAAGAAACTTCAGGGAATGAGAAAGTATCAAAAGAGGGGGGAAGTGAAAGTGATCTTTCAAGAGTTTCCGATGAGTTTGATTGCGTAAAGTCATGTTGATCTATAGTATATGTGGACAAAAAGAATTGTTTAAGTGATTTTCACGATTTTAAATTTTTTTCCATACCGGAGACTGGCGATGTCTGCTTGCTATCTGAGTTTTTTCTGGTGTTCTTTTGGCTACTAGCCAGTTTAGTTATTGTGGAGTCGCCATGTGAAAAATATTTATCCTTAGCAGGTTTTCTGTCCTTGTTCACTATCAAAAACAAAAAATGTCAATGTCGTTCTTCCCAAGGAAAAGATTTGTTTCTTCGTTCCCCGACAATGGTGCCAAAAAGATGTTGTTCCTGAGTTTATGTTTTAAGGCTATAAAACATATCATCAAGGCATCCATAAATGATTTAAAGAAATGATTTGGGAATAAGGAATTAAAGAAAGATCAGAGAAGATTCAGTTTCTCAACTGCCTTTGTCTTGCTTCCTATTGTTCTTGAATGCTAATGTGTCATTCAATAGCAGCCCATGATCATTCTAACTCAACCCAGTTAGTTTTTGTTTGTAAAATGGTATTGAATAAATTTAAGGAAATATTGGTTTGATCCTGAAGGCTCGGTTCAACGTTGGGTTGTTTTCTATTTGGGACAGTCATGGATGATAAAAATTTATTTGCTTATAAAGTGATGTTAATCAGTTTATTACTTCAGATTTCCAGAGATGAGATCAAGGAAAACAATTTTAAAATCTAAAACAGTAATGTAAACACATTCAAGGTCGTTTTCTGGTTTTGTAACAATTTCGAGAATTTGTAAACAACAAATAAACACTACAGAGAATTATAAGGCTTTAATCAAGAAAGAATCTCATATTTCAATAGACAATGATGAAAGAAAAATGAGGTTTCTAACAAGAGTTAAGTATTAAGGAACAAAAGTTTTACAGGTCTTAAAATTACTAAAAGTGATTTCAGAGGAAAAACTGTAAATCATTTGACATCCAAACCAATCTGAAATATAAATCAACGTTGTATATAACTTCAAATTGATTACTTGTTACAGAAAACATTAAAGGAAAAATTCAACAAAGTATACTAAACAGGGAGAAGACACATAGCTACAAAGTTGCAGGATCCAGAATCTCATTTGTGATCTATATTCTGATGTATTTCAAAACTGATATTACAAAATGGCTCTCTCCAAAATTTCTGAAGCCCTATCTCCACCTTTAGAAACTATATTTATACATTTTTATCAAAGTTTCTCGTTGGTCGCTAACCAACTTCCTAATATTTCGGTTACATAAAAGTGATGTGAACCGTTTACAATTTCTTTCAAATCTTAAATAATAAAAACATTTTGAAAGATTTAATCCTACATTGACGAACTTCCTTTTTTCGCATCAATACACTGAATGCATTTCCCTAAAAAATTAACAAAGATCCTGGGAGCATCAGGTATCTCATTTGTTTCAAATGAGAAAAATCTCTTTTGCAATTCTGGCAGCCGACTTTCTATCATTCTTTCTGTGAATTTAACAGTTTTCAACTTTAGATTTGAAGTTACCATCCACTTGTTGATCTCTATAATGTTGATCAATTTGATATTTGAAATATCTTCTTTCTTTTCCTCCAGCTCTTCTCTAAACCTCAGTTGGTGCTTGGCAATATTGATTTCGCCTAACAATCTGGAACAACCATCAGTTCCAATATTCAATGAATCTCTTTCAAAGAGATCGAAGATTCCTTGGCAATCCTCATTAACTTCTCATGTGATTCGTTTATATTCGGCCAGTTTTGTTTCCCATACTTTTATGACTATGTCCCCTTTAACCTGTTCAGAAATAGATAATTTCTGAGTCTTTCCAATTTCTTCCTTTGATGAGGAAGCCAGTGCCTTCTGAAAAGTTGTTCTAGCTACTTTTGCCTCCCTTTCTTTCTGGAACACATTCTCTAAAGACTTATTTGATTCCTGAAAATAATTCTGGATCACTTCCATATTCAAGAACACTTTCTGTTGTTCCTCCTCTATTCTTACATATATCTCCAGTACCTGTATCCTGAAATTTTCAAGTTCTACTACCTGGTTAGTAATAGAAACAATCTTATCTTGCAAATGTTTGTTCTCTTCTCCCAGCTTTTGAACCTATTCCTGTGTGACCTGTATTAAGTGTTTTGTCTCATCCAAGTCTTTATTAAATTTTTGGATTTCTTGCATATCCTTTAGTCTAGCTTGTTCTAGACCCTTCTATATTCCCCAACTAATATTTCTTTCATTTTCTTTTAGTTTGTCTTGCAATCGGATTGTTGTTTGGTCCTTCTGTTCAAGAATAGTTGTTAAATTTCCAATAGAATACATATTAGTTGATGCTATAGCACCCATTGTACCTTGTAATTCTATAGCAAACTCTCCATCCTTGAGTTTTTTTCCATCTATAATAACTCTATGATTTTTAATCATTCCTTCTCCTCTAGGATGAATTTCCTATTTCAATATTGTTCTTCTCTTTTTGCTGAAAAAGTAATATGATGGGGGGATTTCATCTCTTGAAATCGGATTTAGATCATTGACATATAAAACTCCTTCATGGGGGGTTCCAAAAGTCGACTGTAATGGAGTTAAAGAGGTGATAGGACTACCAAGTTCTGTTGAAGTTGTTCCTCCTAATTTTTCTGGAACATTCTTCATGATTTCTGGGATTTTTTCTGGCTCTTTTCCCTTATCTATTCCCGATTCTTTTGTTTGAGAATCCTCTGCGTCTTGGGAAGGTATCTCAGTATTATTCAACTTACCTTTGTCATTGGCTTTACCCTAAGTTTTAGTTTCAAACCCTGGAGGGGTTTCTTCCTGTTCTGGTGATGGGGTCGAAATTTCACCTTGTAAAATCTTAGGCAGGCAGCTTCACCTATGGCTTTGAAAAGATGTGAACCCAGCCTGTGAGTCAGGTGGCAAGGCCTGGATTCTGTTCAGCACTTCTGCATAAGACTTAACATATTTAAAAATATCATCATAAATATATACTTCATGTTCATATGCCTTTAAATTACAATGTATGTAATGCCTACTTATTATTTGGTAGGGGTCATGTTTTCTATGCTCAATATTTACTAACTTCACTTCTTCCAATGACTCGGCCTCTACCTTAGAATGCCCTAAATTTGATAAAGGAAATTTCCCAATATGAACAGGGAAATATGGCCATGCTTTTTTTTGAAGTGCTTTTAATTCCAATCCAACACCGACCTTAGCTATCTGATGAGCTACTTCTCTGCACACCAATCTGTCTGGTAAGAATTTTGGGAGTGGATGAGGGGAAATGGAACAACCATAAACCCTAATGTAGGAAAAAATTTCCTCAATGAACCAGTCAGCAACTCATTTAAGACTTTGTATGACTGCATCAGAAATGCGAGGGGGTTCACATCCAAAAAATAATTTGTGCATAGGAATAATGACAAAATGATAAACCTCGTAAACTGCCTCTTTATCATTTTCTTCCCAAAGGGATGAGTGATATTTATGAATAGGTTTTGGGTAGGAAGTACTCCAACTCCATTTCATTAATGGAAAAGGGGTCATAAAACAGATTGCATCCATAATATATGCAGACATAAAAAAAGACATTGGTTGTCCCTTTGACTTGGTTGCTTTATAATTTAAAATTTCTTGTGTTAGGTTATCCGAATTTTTTTTATGCCAGTTAAAACCATTTCCTTCTGAAAATTCCTCTAAGAAGGGTACCCAATCTGCATGAAAGTGACAGGGATCTTTTCTCCCGAAAAGTCTACATAACATCATGGCTATATAAACCATATATTCATTTAAGGAAGCTATAGCATAAATCCCTTGAGAATCAGCTCTAAATTTTGCTTCATACCTCACCCATCCTCTAATCATGTCGGGGTATGTCTGGTCTGCCTCAATACATTCTTTTCTCTAAAACTCAGCTAAAAATTCAGCATTAAAGGTCTGTTTATGATTCGACAAGAGTTTATACATTACTTGAATGTGCTCAGGCCTAAATGAGCCAACGATAGCTCCTTGATTGTTTTGAATGCTCCTTGTTGGGATATCTACCTTTTCCAGAGCCCAGCCGACCATATTAGTATATGCCACCAGCCTCGGACGCGCAACAAATTTATGAAGTTCTGACTCGGCAATGTCCCAGAGATGATTTTCAGAATCAGGGTCAGCATTCTTTAGCTCGTACTCCAGTAATTCAGAAAATCCAGTCCATGATTTGATAGAGTGTATGGCGTGTGGAGTAGTATCAGAGATAATATCACCTTCTTGTGTTTCTTCGTTTTTCTTCAGTGCTTTTTTAGGTGCCATGGCTCTGCGTTTGACTTGAAAATCTGTCACAGAAAGTGGATGAATAAGATTAGCTTGAAAATGAAAATACAGACGTTCAAGAGTTTACTTTGAATATATTTTAAAAATGACGATATTTGTACAACTTTCACGAAATTAAATCTCTTAATGCAAAAGATATTTTCGGAGATATGCATTTAATGTCTATACTTAGCCGCTCTCGGCTTTTCAAATAAAACGGGAAACTTACTTAATCGGAAAACGAAGCATTAATGAACACTTAAAGAAAGATTAACTTTAAAACTATTTTAGAAAGAGGATTTATTAGTGTTAAGTATGGATTAAATCTGAAAACATCACTTTTCAGGGTTTCGGAAGTCTTGATGTTGAAAGGTATGTCGTCGAAAAAACCCGATCATCGAAATCGTGAAATTGCGATGTTTTGATTAAGATTTAAACATTTTCTTATCACATTAGTTAATTGAGATTAGTTGCTATCGGGATTTCGGAAATCCCGATGTCGAGATGTATGTTATCAAAAAAGCTCGATCCCCAATATCGCGAAATCGTGACAGCTTGTTTGTTTTAAACGTGACTTAACTTATCTTAATTAACTGAATAATTATGAGTAGGGCCAAAACATAATTAGTTTAATATAACGTGATTTATGAATCGGGATTTCGGGAAACACGATGAAAAGAGATGTGCTCTCATAGGACCGTGAATCCTGAAATCACGACATAATTATGTTAACTTTAAACCTTTCTTGGAAGAGATTAAACTAATTCATGTTCTAATTAAGATTTAAACGTATCGGGAAATCGGGGATCGGGGTTTCGTGATTCAATTTGCATCATACATCTGTTTACAGAAAACCCTGACTCCTGATTTATTTCACGTTTAAATTAAAAAATCCCAAATTTAGAATTACAACCCGTTTTAAATAATTTTTAGAAAGAGCGTTGGAAAATTTATAATTTTGTAAATGTTTTTCTGTTCGTTATCCAAAAAATTGATAAAAGGTATCGTGAATTTATAAATGACGAAACTATTATTTTCAGAAAGCCGAAACCCCAAAAATAAAAATCTAGGCCTTTAAGGGCGATTTTTTTTTTAAGATCTGTTTCAACAAAATGAATGCAGAGACACTAGGCCAAATGAATATAGTGAAGTTATTGCTCAATATAAATAAGGATGAAGGAAGAGATTCAGCCAAAATATCACAAATAACACAGATAGACATAGTTCAAATAGATAAATGGTTGATTAAACCAAGTGTACGATTATGCACTATCGACGCCCAAGGTCGACAGATGGAAGAAAGGTTGCCACAATTGGTAAAGGATTGTTATACTTTAGAGGCCAATTGCCAAGCAGAACCTTCCTGGCTGATATCTCAATTGGTGGAAAAACGTATCACCTGTACCAAGCATGCAAAGGGATAGGTTTCTGGTACCAAATAAAGATAGAGAGAAAAGAATGAAATGATTGATCTTCTTCTTGTTGTAACCGAAGACCCTAGAGAGATTGAGATTCCATCATATGTAAATTTGTATAAATATACAATAGAAAGAAAGAACAAGGGTTGGACCTTTTTGGGTCGATTGTAATAGAGATTTTCTCCCTTGAGAATTAATATAAAGAAAATCCAAAGATTCTCAATTCCGTCACGACTGTGTTATGAGTTTTTCTCCTTGTATTTCATATTTAATTTCATTTTGTATATATGTTTGATGAATGTTTCTCTATAACTTAGTAAAACTTCTACTGTAGTGATCATTTTTAGTTTTCTATATTGTTTACCATTTTTCCTTTATATCGGATATCAGCAGGTACAAGACCACTGAACTCTTTAGATCTCTATATATATTTTATGCTTCATCAGGTTGTTTATTTATCTTTTCTTCTCCTATTTACAAGTGGCATTCTCCCTTGAGAGGAGCCTCGCATAATAGATAGCTTAATGTTTTCTTACACCTCATACATTTTTATTAAAATATAACTTAGTTACAGGAAAGGGCCTTTGGTTTGAACCCTATTTTCACTTTCGGAGCTATAAACTCTCCTTTATACGACTGAAATCTATACAACATCTAAAAATCTTTGAAGTCTTTCTTAATTTTTTGTTCCTCTATGACTTTCCCTATGACAAGACAACCTAATATCGAACTTGGATTATCATACCAAACACATATTTCCTTGAACCTTTCCGATACTGTTCTTAAAACAACCATTACTCAGGTAGAACTTGAACGTTCATGGGTTGTGATTGAAAGGGACATAAACATCCAGGAACAGTTGGAAGCTAGACAACGATAGCCTAGAAATCAGCCCTAGCTTCTTCTACCAAAGGTTGATGCTTCCTCCTTCTTTACCCTTTACTCACTTTTGGATGCCTAGACACTGTACTTTTGAAGCCTTAAGTACAGACTCTAGAACAACATTCACAACAATCCAACATGGATGCACCTCAAGATTTGTTCCTAATCGCTGAAAGATTCAATTGTTGTTGGATTAATCATATCCTTAATATGTCCCCATTTATATAATCTCCATGCATGAATAATAAGAACAGGGAGTCAAATTGATGAAGTTTATGATCCATAAGATCATCCATTAGTTCTTGTTGAACTATAGAAGCTAATAGATAATTATTGCTTATTCATATCAAAACAAATGAGTAGTTAGATCCTAAACTCATATAACTTGGATAAACAAACTATATTTTATACTAAATAACATAATGGATAATGTAAATGGGGTCAATTGGAAATACAATGGAAATAATATCCTACCCATTCTAAAAGGATCTCCATTTCAGGTGATAAATTAAAATCAACACATTTTCTTCTACTCATAAGTTCAAGAACAAGAATCCCAAAGATATAAACATCAGATTTAACAGACAATTATCCTTGCATGGCGTACTCTAGTGCCATATACCCACTGCAAATTAGAATAACAATGGATAAATATGTTTGGCCATTAAGAATAATAAAACATATTTGAAAAATGAAATTGTAGTATAATTAGATCTAAAGAAAAGTTGTACAATTGCTTCAATGCCAATCCTCTTGTAATCAACTCATCTAAACAATATGGAGTAACATATGTAAATGATCAATAACTTCTAAAGTGTGGTGACACCAAAAGTATAACCCTAAGACTGAATTAATATAACCAATTGAGTTACAGTAATGCATGTTTTACTGAGTTCCAACGCCTTTTTTCGTAACATGAGTTTCATCTTCAACAAAATGTTCTTCCAAGATGAAATCTATTATTTTAGGATTCAACTTCTCGTCCAACAAAATGTTGTTGGATTTAATATCCCGATGAATAATCCACATATGAGAATTCGTGTGCAAGTATATAAGCCCATGAGTTACTCTGAATATGATGTTGTAACTCTCCTTCCAATCGAGGCATCTGCGTTTATTTGGATATGTATGGAACATGCAAGATACTAAACAATCATAACCAACCTAATTATGATTAAACATTTTATCGAATTGACTCACACTCAATAAAGTAAAATTGACTCACCAAATAAAATTTTATCAAGGTTGTTATTGGGCAAGTACTCCTAAACAAATAACCTTTCTAATCCCTCTACGAAATAACCAAGTAACCTCAGAAGATTTTGATCTTGAATTTTAGCCACTAGCTTAACTTCATTCAAAAATTTTGTCTTTCCTTGAATAGATTTTAAGGACAGTTTCTTCACTTCTATTTCTCTTCCATCTTGAGTAGTTCCCTGATAGGTTAAGAGAAAAGAGTATGAATATTTTTCCAAGTATTGCTGGAAATTATAATTACAAGTTGGTGAGATATTTACGTCTCCATCGATTTGTCTGTTAGTCAGCTGAAATATTAGTCAGACAGTCTGACAGTCTGTAAGTGCAAAGTCATACATTCACTCAAATGTCATCCGACAAGTAGGAATTTATCAATGGAGTTGATTTATATCTTATCAATCTCCAATAAGTATTGGTTGAAGAGTAAGTCGAATTAATGACAACCTTTATTGTTGAGTTAGTCTTAGCTTCTATAGGAAGTGTACATCAATGTCTATATAAGTCTGAGTCTCTTAGTTAGTCGATGATGTTAAAGAGAAGTAGTTGATGCATAGGGAAGAAGAGAGAGGTACATAGAACCAACAATAGATTAAGAGTTGACAAAAGAAGTCATTGGAGCTGAAGTTCATCTCTATCATTGTATTTTGTACTCACGCACAACACCGAAGTTTATTAATATCAAGTTTTGTGTATTGAAAAATTTTGTGTCTTATTTATGAGTTTATGTGCTAAGCATAGCATTATGTTATTCCATATTTATAAATAATTTCATTAAGTGCGTGTATTCGCAACAGGCAACAAACTGAGCAGTCTGTGCACTATGCAGTGGTCTTGAGAACTTTATCACGTATCATGTTTGGCGTGCAATATTTGAAACTGCGGTGCACATAATAGATTGCATGCACCATCAAACATAATAGTAGATCCCAAGATCTGGTATCAAAGCATAAACTCTGTTGAAAGTAAAATATGGCTTCTACCTCAAACCTACAACCTCCCACTTTTATAGGCTAGAATTATGAGATGTGGTCCTGGAACATGACGGCTTTGTTTTGAGGTCAATATGTATGGAAAATAGTCGAGAATGGCTATGTGGAATCAGTAGATCATGAATCATACAATACTCTCACACAAGCTGAGAGAGATGTCTTGAAAGATAAAAGAAAGAAGAATGGAAAGGAGTTGCTTTACATACATCAATCCATGAATGAGACAATACTTCCAAGAGTTTCATCATCAAAGTAAGCCAAGGAATCATGGGACATATTACAAACCTCTTATCAGGGTGTGGACAAAATAAAGATAGCAAAAATATAGATTCTTAAAAGATATTTTGAAACCATGTCAATGAAAGATTCAGACACAGTAGATTCATTCTACACCGATGTCATTGGACCGATAAATCAGAGTAAGTCTCATGGAGAAACCATGGAAGACATAAAAGTTGTTGAGAAGGTACTAAGGATTCTTCCTCCTAAATTTGATAGCCTTGTTGTGTGATGTAGGTGCGCTCGCAACCACGTCTGCTCACAAGATCTTCTCTTCTCAAATGGCCTGAAGAACTCTTAAACAACTCTTCTATTTCCCTATCGGGAAATCTACGTCGACATAACTCTTTGCGTGATCCCCTTTTTTTGAACAACACTAGGTGCGAGCTCTTATCTTCCCAAGTGACCACAATGCTATGACCAAGGGCCTATCCCAAAGTCACTTATCGAAATCTCGCGACCTCGCGAGCTCGTGTGTCGAAGCTTCCAACACTTCCTTTCAAATATTATGATACCCAAACTAGCGATATGGTTATGGCTCCTTTCCTTGTCAGCGCCCTCCCACATGTAACCATAGTCTAGGGCTTAAATATCAGCGCCTCTCGCAACTTGCACCTTCATGAGTTCGTGAGTCGAACTCTCGTGCCCTCCTATTATGATATCCTAAGACACAATAGGTCAACGCTGGGCTGACTCCTCCCTTGACGCTTTTTCCTATTCGCAACCTCGTGGGTTGAAGCATCAAGAATTCACTCTCCTATCCTGTGAATCCCTGAGATGTGAGAATTGAACAGAGTGTTGACTCCTTTTTGCAGGCAACGCGTGTCCACATGAGCCTCGGATCTCGGCACTTCGTGACTTATGATATTGAAAGTGACTCCTTTCACCCTCTGAACCCCTGATTTCACAATAGGCGATGGGGTTTCCGATCCAACGATCCTCCTGTAACATCCCGCTCTGGCACACTGAGACCACTTATTCTTTGAGGACACTTGCTCGCAAGTGATCTAGACCCTTTTTGATGTTGGACCTTATATATTTGATTGTGATGTGATTGACAGATGTTGTGATGCGTTATTATTCATGTATACGGGTGCTATTGACTCAGTTGATTGAGTGTGCAGGTTTGTGACCTTGAGGATGCGGAGGCATCGGTAGACCCCCTTGGACTCCGGACTGA
>JASDQU010504980.1:18841-59542 GCA_032191745.1 Picea mariana | reverse complement strand
GTGATGCATAGAAAGGACAAGAACAATGGGACTCGGAGCAGGCACACAAGTCTTTCGGGACTTTGGGACTCGGAAGGTGGAGGAGACATAGAGCTCTTGTACATCGAGCTCTCGGTGTTCGAAATAGCACTGATCGTTGGATCAAAGGAAAACTCCAGAACCATTAATTTCTAGTGGAGGTGGAGCCTTAGCATTCCAGATTTTATCAGAACTCGGCATATCAGTGTTCGGAGGTCTGAAGGAACAAACGCTTGATCACAAGACTCATGAAATCGTGAAGTTCGATCTTTCGAAGTGAAAAGGGAGATTCCAAAGGTTTTGCTGTGGGTGCATATTTTCCCGAAGGGGAAATAGAAGAGTCGATCTTCAAGAGCTCTTCAGGCCAGTGGAAGAAGAACGATCCTGTGTGCATGGACTTCCGACCTGCGGGTTGGTAGGGTTGCGCCAAAGTGTGCCACTCGCCTCTTGACTGACTTAGGTAGATGTCAAAACCCTGGATTCAACACTCTTCCAAGTGATATTTTGGGAGACTAAGGGCCTCTAAGGAATAATTCCCCTGACTTATTGCGTGCCCCCTAGAATCATCATGAGAGACTATCACAGTCTTCCCTCATGACATCACGAATCTTCTCGAACTAGGTAATCGTTAACCTGTAGTTCAAGCCATGGTGGGAGTGCTAGTAGGTTGTGCTAGGTATGCTACGACACCTCTCCCTCAATGTCTCTGGTTGTCATGCATGATCCCTCAACTCCATATGTGAGTCTGGTTGGCAAGCTATCATCATCCTGCATCCATCAGCGAATCATGTCAGCAATAATAATCAATCATCATAACATTTAATCATATGTACATATGTCACATAAACAACATTCAAACCCAACAGTCCACTCACTGACTCGATCTGGAGTCCAAGGGGTTTCATCGATGCTTCTACATCCTTGAGGTCCAAATTCCTGCACACTCAAGAGAGCCCAGTCAATAGCACCTGTCTATGTAATACAACCAACCAACATATCATTAAATCCATAATATCTCATAATCATAATCAAAACAACCAATAAATATAATAACCTGGATCACTTGTAAGCAAGTGTCCTCAAAGAATAAGTTCGCTTGGTGTGCACAAGAGCGAGATGTTACATACACCCCCTCTTGGTTTAAACTTCGTCCCAAAGTTTCATAGTATATAAGTGCCGAAATAAAGTGTATCACAGTATCATAAGTCTATCTATCAAACAAAAATGGAAATTGTTGACGCATATCATATGGGTCCTCCTAGATTGTCGAGTGCAGACTGTAGTTGTCCCACTAGACCTTGACCTGATCTACTATTTGACATCGTAGCTATCAAATGCAATGGTCCAGGATGTGGATTGGCTTTATCGTGAGCGCACCCTGCTCAGATGCCTGCAAGGAACTCATGTCAATAACATGTGTGGGATCACTAATATAATGTCTCAAAACATATACATGAAAAACATCATGCATATGCCTCTAAGAATCAGGCAAGGCTAGTTGATAGGCCATGGGTCCCTTCTTTTCCACAATCTCTAAAGGTCCCATGAACCTAGGAGAAATATTATCACCCTTTTCAAACTTTATCTAACTCTTATGTGGTTTCACCCGCAAGAAAACTCGATCGCCAACTTCGTAACTACGGTCAACACGGTGCGCATCAGCATAACTCTTCTGTCAATCCTACACTTCCTTGATCCTTTATCTTATTGTTTGCATTTGATCTTCCATTTATTGGATCGCTTCTAGCCCCACCAGGACCCTATCGTCACGCCGATCCCAACTCAAAGGCATCTGACATGGTCACTTGTAAAGGAACTCGAAAGGCGCCATCTTAATGGTGCATTAATAATTGTTGTTATATGCGAACTCTACCAGTGGAAAGAATTCCTCCCAATGCTTATTTTGGTCCATCACATGCATACGCAACATGTCCTCCAAGATTTTTTTTTTTCATTCCATCTGCTCATTTGTCTCTAGGTGATACATGGTACTAAAGTTAAGTTGGGTTCCCAAGGCCTCTTGGAAACTAGTCCAAAATCGTCCAGTAAACACCGATCCTCGATCAAATATAATCCTCTTAGGCACTCCATGCAACCTCACAATCTCACTGATGAAAACTCTAGCTATGTCAGGTTCCTGATACGTCGTACGCACAAGAATAAAATGAGCACTCTTCATCACAGTGTTGACTACCACAAAAATCGAGTCATGTCGACTTGCCGTCAGTGGCAATCCAACAATGAAGTCCATCAAAATGACCTCCCATTTCGATTCTAGAATAACGTGTGGCTCTAGTAATCCTGCCATATGTCTATGTTCAACCTTCACCTGTTGACATTCTAGACATCTTGCCATGTAGTTGACTATGTCTACCTTCATTCCTTTCCAGAAGAATAAGGGTTTAAAGTCTGCCCTCATCTTCGTGACTTCTGGGTGACCCATGTACACTGCTCTGTGAGCCTTTCTTAGGATCAAATTCCTCAACGCATCGTTGGGTGGTACGTAAATTTGACTTTTAAATCTCAATAATTTGTCGTTTTCCATGGTAAATACTTCAAATTTTGGTACCATTATTGTGTTTTGTTTGATAAAATCCTTGACTTCTTTGTACCAGTCATCGTTGCACTATAAAGTTAGAATGTTCTCATGTAGATTCGTCTAAAAAGGCATCACCGAAAATATGTGTGGTCTCCGACTCAATGCATCCGCCACTCTGTTCATTGTTCCCTTTATGTAAGTTATCTCGAAATCATACTCGCTAAGCAATTCCGACCAACATCGTTGTCGCGCGTTCAAGTCGCTTTGCGTAAAGATGTGTTGTAGTCCATAGTGGTCTATTTTTAGTTCAAATTTTTGTCCAATAAGGTAATTTCTCCAAACTCTCAAGGCATATACAATGGTTAACAACTCCAAATCGTGCATTACATAGTTCTCCTCATGCTGTCTCAACTTTCTCGAGATGTAAGCGATCACTCGATCGTCTTGCATCAAGACTCCACCTAGGCCTTCCTTGGATGCGTCAGTGCATACCAAGAAGTATGCATCCATGTCAGGAACCTTTAGTATTGGTGTTGTCTTCAACAGCTCCTTGAGCCTCCAAAATTCCTCTATGCATTTCTCGGTACAAACAAACTTCTTATTCTTCTTCTGCAATTCCATAATCAGATTTGCTATCTTCGAAAAACCCTCGATAAACCATCAATAGTATCCTACTAAACCCATGAAGCTACACACTTCCAGAAAATTCGTCGGCACAGGCCATTCCATAATAGCCTTATCATCTGTTGGATCCACGACAATACATTCATTGGAGATGACATGCCCTAAGTAGTGAATCTTTGATTTATAAAACGAGCATTTGGACAATTTCCCATACAATTTGTTCTCTTGAGAACACTGTAGTACCAAGCACAAGTGATCGTCATGATCCTCCATCGTCCAAGAGTAAATCAAAATATCATCAATGAATACTTGGACGAACTTGTCCAAGTATTCATGGAACACCTCGTTCATCAAACTCATAAATACCCTAGGGGCGTTCGTCAGTCCAAAAGGTAAAACAATAAACTCGTAATGTCCAAACCTCATCTTAAAGGCGATCTTAGGGATTTCATCCTCTTTGATCCGTAACTAGTGATACCCTAATCTCGGGTCGATCTTTGAAAACACCTTCGCACCTTTCATCTGATCAAACAGATCATCAATCCTTGGAAATGAATATTGATTCTTGATCGTTTCCTTGTTCAATTGATGGTAGTCAATGCAGAGTCTCCACGACCCATCCTTCTTTCGTATGAAAATAACAAGCGCACCCCATGACGACACACTCAGACGTATGATTCCTAGGTCCAACAACTCCTTCAGTTACATTTTTAACTCCTGTAACTCTGGGGTCAACATCGAATAAGGTGTTCTTGCTATCATTTCAGTCTCTGGTTTTAGGTCTATGGTAAAATCCAATTCCCTCTATGACAACATCCTAGGTAAATCCTCTGGGAAGACATCCACAAACTCTCTCACCACCAGAAAGTGTTCTAGACCTTCTACTTCTCCCTTCTAGTTTAACGCAAGGATCTCTTAAATCTTACATCCCTTGCACATGCTCTTCGATAGTTGCAAAGAAGAGATGAACCTCAGGGAAACTCCCTAGTTCTGACCTACAATCACGTGTATTTGTCCCTCATCATCGACCAAGTTCAACTGTTTCATCTTACAGTTGAGTATCACCTCATGCGATTCCAACCAGTCCATACCGATGACGACATCATACGATCCTAAGATCGTGACGTATAGGTTGGCCCTGGTGACAAACTCTCCTAGGTTTAGGCTACATCCTGTAACCTTCCCACCAACCTTTTGTTTGGCTCTAGGATCCATTTACACAAAGATAAACTCATCTTGTTCAACTGCCTATACCTCAATTCATTTTAGCGCTGCCCCAGAAATGAAACTCTTTGTAGCACCTGGATCTATCAAAATACTAAGGGTCTAGTCAATGAGGGTACCTGACATATCAAGCACAGTCGATTGTTGCTCTGCTTGGCGATTATTCACTGCTGCATGAATCCGATGGGCCTTGCCCAAATATCCCACAGTAGTGGGTCCAGCTGATCCAAATTCTCTAGGCCTCTCCACTGGGTAGTCGCACTGGTAATGTGTCTCCCCACATGTCCAACACCCTTTCTTCGGTCTAGTACTCCTGGTACCCAAAGTAGAACTTGATGGCCCACCAGCCTAGAATCCTAGTCTGTTCTGCTGAACAAGCCTAAACTGGTGTTTTTGCGGTCGATGCTTTTGCTAGTGATGTGGTCCTCAGTAAGGATTTTGTTAATGAGGTGTTGGTCACCGAGTTGTAGTGAAATTGGATCCTCTCTGGAAGCCACAATATCCTGGTGAGTTTCTAACTGGTGTCTGACGCTGCTGTACACCAGATGACACCTGCTCGACTGGTCTTGCTTGAGTTCTGCTCTGAACCCCACTGATAAGATCCTCCTCTACTATGAGGGCCTTCTAGAAAACATCATGCAAGGTATGAGGCATCATAATCCTAACCTTTGCACGAATGTTGACATTAAGGCCAAACAAGAACCTGTTGACCTTAAGTTTCTCGGTATTCAGGTGTAGAGCATACCAAAGAAACTCCATAAAATGAGCCTCGTACTCGGGCACCGTACGACCTCCCCATCACAAGTTCTTGAGCTCTTTTAGCTGACGCTCAATGAATTCCTCCAATAGATACCTCTCTCGGAACCATTCCTCGAATAGTCCCCATGACATGTCTTTGACAACCATGTTCAATTATGGAAGGAACGTCTTCCCTTTAGTTGGAATACTGCCATGCAAACCTTCATGTTGGAGGTATATTCATGAAGCGCAAAGCACATCGCCATATTCTCCAACCATGCCTCGATGGCTGCACTGTCCGGGGCACCAAAGAACTCGAGAAATTTTACCTTCTCGAGTTCATGATCAATGCTACTAGCACCGACTGGAGCCCATAGTATACCCTCAGGGGGTGTCGATGCTCTATCCTCATCTCTATCCAAACGGTTGATCAGTGCCTTAGAAATCCGTTGAAAATACCTCATCATCCCAACCACATCACCCACATATATATGTTCCTGCCCAACAACCTGTTCGTCTCCCTAGGGGTTAGACCCCTCAGGCATGGATGCTACTGGGGGTGTCGCACCTCCTCCCCTAGCACCCCATTGTCTACCTCCACGACGCCCTCTAACCATGATTACCTACATGAATACAAATCAATTTAATTAGCAACCTTATAATAAAAAATCAAATCAATGAAAGGTGTAGCGATCCCAAATCACGGGTCGAACCCGCTCTAATAACATATGTAATGTCCCCATAATTACTAGTACATGCAACGTGATGCAAAAGATTTTATTTTTTTTTGTTTTATTTAAGCGGGAAGGAAATTGATGACAACAGTTAAACAACACAACTTGACGACAAACACAATGCACACAGATCAGGCAATAGAAAACAATGACTCAACACACTAGCACATCATGCAACTATACGAAACATGCGATAATCAATAGACAGATAAAAATGACTACCCGCCCGACACAAGCAAGACAATTCCTACAAGCTAAAGGAAAACATCAACAACCTGACACAGTGACTTCGACGACCAGTAACTAGAAACCTCTATGGTGCGCGAAACCAAATGCATTAAGGCGTTACAAAACCAAGTACCAACATCTGTTACAATGAACAATATGCCCACATTGGGAAGCACAAGACTCCAACCCAATTATCATTCACGTCTATCCATCAGGCGTGCAATGATCCCCTCTTCAGGAATCATGTTGTCACAAGGCGGTAGGCGTGACAGTCACCAAGGCGCTACAAAACATATCTAGACCAATATCCCAAGAAAAATCCAATGTGCTAGGAGATCGAATTAACTGTCAAACATGAAGACTATACCCAAGAAACCCCTCAGCAAGTCATCAAGATGGAAGGGAAATCTGACTACTATAACAATCATACATCATAATAACTTCCTGGTGCAAAAAATTCTATGCAAACACACATCAATCTGTGCACATTAAAAATAATTATTATCAAAACAAATAGTTCATTGTAACTATTTTCCAATTCCAGATATTCGATAAGTATTTTCCTAAGGATGAATTCGCTATCTTTTAAACTCAAACAAATATGAAACATGTCTTTTAAAACAATATAAAACATGTCTTTTAAAACTGAATTTGCTATCTTTTAAATGGAAACAAAAATATCGCGGACCTTTAAACAATATAATTCGCTATCTAAAGGAACGCAGATAAACTTTCTATCTATGTGATCTATATAGTAAAATAAATGCTAAATCATTGTCAATAATAAATGGTATCTCAAGTCATATGCTAATCAATCAACGTGATTCAATTTCAAACAAATCGCAATCATGCAATATTAAATTGCTATTCAAATGCAATCAAAACACAGTCATACAACTGCAATCAAAATGCAGTCATCAAAACACAGTCATACAAATGCAATCAAAATTAAGTCATGAAGTATGATGAAGTATTCGCTGTCTGTGATAAACATGTTGTCTAAATGATAAATTGGATGAAAACACAGTCTAAATATATGCTTCCTAGCACTGATACATTGTCTAGCATTTAAAGGAAACGATGTCTAAGTTATCGTTGTCTAGCATTGATACACATTCTAAATATATGTTGTCTAGATATATGTTGTCTAAATAAAATGTATGATATTGTTGTACCATAATTAAAATTGGTGGAATCATTGTCAGATTATCAATTGTGAACATTATTTATTACATATTATAAAATTGTTGTCTTATTATATTATAAAAATTGTTGGCTATTATATCATATTGTAAATCGCTACCCTACATATATTAAAAATGTTTTCTATTAAATAATGACATCTAATAATGATATTGCTGAGTGAAAATATAAGTTCGATGTGTGTTATGATATCGTCGTTTAAAAAGATAACGCTGGTAGTGTGATATCGCTGTGTAAAAGGATATCGCTATGCAATATATATATCGTTGTTAGTTAAGTACCTAATAATGTTGCACATTAAATACATGATAATGTTGTCTATCAACCATATGATATGTTTGTCCATTAATACATAACAAAATCGTTATCCATTGATACATCTCAAAAATGATGCCCATTAATACATAACGAAATTGCAGACTTATCAAAACTCGGACATTTCAATAATGAAATTTGTTGGTAAATATATCGATGTGTACAAACATTCATAGATGAGATATTGTTGTGTAAATGCCACTAAAATCATAATGTGAATGTGGAGTAATGTTCCACGAAATTAGTGCTGTGAATGTTGGGTAATGTGCCAAGAAAATCTTGGTGTAACCATTGTATAAATGTCCAGAAAATCGTGGGGTGAGTGTTGTGTCACATGCCAAGAAAACTGTCTAGAAATAAAAATGATGTCAATCAAATTTGCTGAGTAATTATATTTAAAAGGGAAAATTTTGAAACTTTACACAATAACTCTCTGCCCAGCAAAGGCATTGTGTAAATACGTTTAAAAGTGAAAATAAAACTCTACAAGAATGGATCTTTGCCCAGCTAAATTAGTATCCAAAAAAAAGAAGAGTAACAACAATATCGCTATACAAAAAAACGCAGAGCATAACATGCTATCCAAAAACGCAGATGTTTTACCATTTCAAAATGCTGGGAATCATTATATAAAGTGTGGTCCATATTATACAAATTGCGGTCTAACATATAAATCGTTGTATAATGTGATAATGCAATGTATCAAATGCCAAGAAAAATCATTGTGTATTAACTATAAGGATCCAAAACAAAGGAACAATAAAATCCAAACTAGAATGTTGTGTAAAAACTAGTGTAAGGCTATGTAAAACGCCAAGCAAACATGGTGTGAAATCTATCTATAAAAACAGAATTGTAGGGTAAAAATTTTGGGGAGGACACAAAGATTTTCATAAAATAAAATGTCGAGATCAGTGGTTAATCATTCAGAGATGAATCAATCAAAATGTAGAGATACTCATTCACAGGAAGGCGTCAGGACTAGTCATCCAACAATGACTCAACCAATGCAAATATAAGTAAGGGATAGATAGTTGGGCGAAAATTTATCCTTCACTTATTATCCATGCACAGGAAAGTAGGGCATTTGAATCTATAAGTCTTTAAACACCGGAGTGACGATCATCGATTCGGCTCCTGGCCGACTACTCAGGCACAGACTAATAACTTAAGGATAAGGGACAAAAGATAAAAACACAATTTTTCTTCGTATTAAATCAATAAAAACCAACATAGAGAAGTCATTGCAATCAGAGTTTGGGTTCACCATGGGAAATCAATTCAAAATACAATGAGCATAGGCTGGGATGACTTTAAGTTCTATGATCAAAACATTGGGCTCATCAAGACAATTGTTGAAGGATAAAATGAAATCTATGGATAGTGTTACGCCGAATGAAACATAAAATTTAACACAACAAAAGTACATTACTGAAGGCGCAGGAAAAAATTTTAAACTATTATTCAACACAAATATTCCCAAGTGTACCATAGCCAAATGTGAAAGCTCTGAGTCGTTCTCCTGCGCGTGCTCTATCCAGCTCCTGCTTGCCGACTAATGTGACCTCACCGGTACATCTTAGCCAATGCTAGAAGTATTATTCTTCCCCTTGGGCCCCATGAGACGCAAAGGGGCCACACACACGATTCCAGATAATGCTAGAACCCAACTCAGCTCGCAAGGTCGAGCTATCACTCGTTACCCGAGCTGGGTATACCAACTCCCACAAGAGAAAGTTCAGTCAAGGTAAAATTTCAGCAGAGTAACTTTACGCAAAAAGATGAGATTCATACTCCTCCTCCATTCTTTTTATAGATTTTTCAAGTAATTTGTTTCCCAATTTCTCATTAAATTCCTTTTTCATTTAATTAATTTCGAAAAACCTCCCCCGTACACATTTTTCTCAACCCCCCTAGTTTCACCAGAAAATCAATTTTATTAATTAATTAAATATTCCTATTTCCCTCATCCACCTAAGAGAATTCCTAAAAATGCTCCTCGNTGTCCCAAAATTCCCTTACACTTCTTAAATGACTTACACCTTACTTAAATCCTAGTTGATTTCAGAATTATAAAGTTCCAAAGGCAATATTCCTTACTAAGTTAGATATTCAGCTTTTTCTTTACGTTTCCCCTTTTATTTAAGTTTCCTATTTCTTTTAATTTTCCCATGCCTCTGCATCCTCGAGGTCCAAAGTCCTACACAGTCAGGATAACCCACTCAATAGCACCTGTCTATGTAATAAAACCAAATAACATATCATCAAATCCATAATATCTCATAATCATAATCAAAACGACCAATAAATATAAGAACCTGAATCACTTGTAAGCAAGTGCCCTCAAAGAATAAGTTCACTTGGTGCGCACAAGAGAAGGATGTTACAATGATGTTCAAATGTAAATGTTACATTGAATCTCTGAGTCATCTCATCCTAGTTGGTTGTTTCTCTACCCATTTCCAATTCCAAATACGAGTTCTTCGGAATTGTATCCAATGTATGTACAAATTTGTGTATCCATTCCTCCTTTAGTGTCAAGCTCCATCTCTTCTTGCAATGCTCCACATGATCCACTGGTTCACTCTCTCTTGTATACTTCTACGCAATATTTTCTACTTCAGTACCAAGCCTCACTTGTATTAGTCTTCTACACTGTGACCAGTCTTCCATTCCCTCTTTGTGTGCATCCCACAATATGGTTGGAGTCGCTTTTAGGACAACATCTAGTGCCAATAACCTTTGTTGTTCGGGTACCTATAACTCAAACTCCTTTATAAACAAGCTTTTATTACTCAAGCCATCATACCTATCTAGATCACATAGCTTTGTTCCAATCTAGTGCAATGCTTTGGTTATGTGTGCACATTCTCCAGTTGATACTTCATGCATCCTCTGTTGCCAATGCTCTAAAACTTCCTCTGAATATGATACACATGAGATGATACTTCTCCAACTTAGCATGCCATATATAGTGGGGTTAACATAATCATCCATCCACGTAGTCATGTTATACAAATTTTCAATGTCATTTCCTCTTGTTGGTTCTATGTAAATCTTTCCTTTCGTTGGGTACAATGGTGCAATAAATTTCAAATATCCAACTTCAAATATAATTTCCCTCCTTTTTAGATTAATGATCACCTGATTATCAAAGTCCCATTAAAGTCCCATCAATGCTGGATATGGTTGAATATCATCCACAATCTCAATAAATTCAAAGTCTGCCACAATGCACACCCCATCTATGTTCACACGTACTCCTGTCAATCGACCAATTGCTACTATCTTGTGCTGATTTGTGAACCTTAACTGAACATGAGACCAGATTGAATTGGGGTTTCCCATTATCTTCCAGGGCTACTTTGGTAATACATTCACATCATATCCCAAGTCTAAATAACGTTATCCACATCATAGTCCCCAATCTATGCACTTAATCTGAATTCTCCGTTGGTCCTCTTTTCGCACAGTACCTAATTCACCACCCTATCTGCTATGGTATTTTCCCTTCCATGCATGAAATGATCAATCATTTCATATAGTGCATTCAATGTATTTTCATCTTTCATTATTTCTACACAATTTCTCGTGAATTCTCTTAGAGTGCGTATCTTCTCAGTTGTCCTTTCTGGCATAGCGCAATCTCTAACATGAGGCACAGATGATGTTGATGCTCCCCAATCCTGTCCAAGTACATCTTTTCTTTCCCTCTGATATGTTTCATTTTATTTCTGAGGATTGAATCTTGGAATATGTCATGTTGGTCCCAAGATTAAACTTAAGGCTCAAAGAGTAATGTCAGGCATAAGGAAAGTTTAAAGAGAGTGTTTTTAAAAGGTGCTCTTTCTACCTTAGTTATATGAGAAAAATCCTTAAATGAAATTAACAGTATGAAAACACAGAGGTCGTATTTCGTGTTTGAGTCAAAATTGTAATATCGGATGGTGTGAGAGAAAAATAAAAAACTATAAAACAAAGCAAGGAATCAATTACTGAAGAGTCTCACCTTGTTGCAGTAGAAGAAAATAGGTAGTGTAACCTTGAATAAAGTGTAAAATACAATAATCCACACGGCTCACAGGTCTTGATTTACTCACAGTAAATGCAGAGGAAAAGCTGCTTACTTAATAAATTATTGATGCGATACGATTATAGTAGTTGTTGTACTAAATTGAAATCAAACATGTATCATGGAAATGCTTAAAGAAATGTTGAGATATGGAAAAACAGAAGAAGTACATAACCCAGACTAAATAAAACTTGGAATCTATGTCTGCACTTGTATTAATACTCAATAAGGAGAGTTTTCTCTATTACAATCGGCAAGAAGCATCCCTTGATAGATCTTGAATCTATCTATTTATACAAACTGTCTCAACTTAAAACGGTTGGACTTCTTATAATTAAAAATAACAAATATTTTTGTATAAGGCTACAACATGTAAAAACTGAAGAGTTCCACTAGCGTTCTCCTCTATCTCTTTGTCTACTGGAAGAAAAGATTATTCTCCTCATCCTTTAGCCTAGATACAACTGGCATCTGATCTTCACTTGTATGAGTAGTATGTGTGTGTTTCCTTACTTGTTTCTGGATGTGCTTGTTTTCAAATATTCAATGCATTGGATGCATCTACTCAATAATTGCACTACTAACCTTGAAGGCTCAATTGCTTCTTTCACTTTGAAAGTGTATAGCTTCCTCTCTATCTAAGGAAACTTTTCTTGTATCCTTTTTTCTCCTTGAGATGTGACCTATAACTGTAAGCTTTGGTTTACTATCCATTTATTTATTTGAAGGAGATCAATCTGGTTCATATTTTGGATGGCCGTCAGAGCTTCTTCTTTGCTTGTTCTGGAATTATACTAATTATATGCTATATCAATTTGATCAGGGCTTTGGAAATAGAATTTACTTCAAAATCAATTAGTCCTTTGTCTAGTGATGTCAACGCTTCTAGAAAATCTTCATTTACATCTCTGGTAAGTCTCTTTCTTTCTGCTAAATTTGTCTCCCAGGCCTTTAAAACCATATCACCTCTTATTTTTTTTGAAAGAGAAAGTCGATGAACAATTGAGACTTCATCCTTTGGTACCAATAATACACCCTATTGAAAATTAACTCGAGGTGAGTGAGTTACTCTTTATTTAATATAAATATCTTTTAGAGTGAGGTATACTGCTTGGTAGTATTTCTGGATGGCATCGACCTTCATGAAGATATCTTGCTGGGCTATTTCTAGTTTTTCATTTACCTCTAGTGCTTGAGTCCAAAAAGATGATATCTCTATTGATGTACCTTTAGTGAAGCCTAACCCAATTTGCAATTGATTTATTAACTCTTCTTATTGAGTGATCAAACCTTTATTGGTCTATGAATTATGATGGAGTTCTTTAAGGTTAGCTTGCAGCTATTGAATTTGATGCCTGTCATAAGCTTTGTTCTATTCAAAATCTCAGTTGATCTTATTTTTCACATCATGTTCCATAGTCATTATCTGATCTTGCAATTGCCTTACCAACAAGTTTCCCTGTTTTAGTTGCTTGGCCAGATTTTTTACAGACCACTAATTTGTTGTGGCAAAGGCACCTAATGAACCTGTCATTTCCTTAGAGAATTATAAATCATCTTGATTATGTCCATTGTATAACATTCATTTCCTTTTGACTATCTCTCTGTCTTTCTGATGTGTTTCTCATTTGACTATAGCCCTCCTTTTCTTGTTGAAGAAGAAGTCTGAAGAAGGCATATCTTCGGGTGCAATTGGGGTAAGATCATCTATAAAGATGACTTCGGAGCTGGTATTTCCGAAACTTGACTACAACAGTGTCAATGAAATAATGGGGTTACCTATCTCTGTGGACAGTTGTTGCTCTGTTGTATTGGTAACAGGTTTGTCTGGTGTAGAAGGAGATGTATCCCGCCCTTGCTTTAGTAAATCTTCAATATGAGCCATTGCTTGAGGGCCTAATGGAGTTGATAGTGAAGCTTTCAATTCCTGCATTGAAGCTTCAAAGTTCTTCTAATTTTCCTCAGTATCCTATTTTCCAGAACTCCCTGCCTCAAAACCCGGAGGTACAATTTCCTATGTAGACCGAGTGGCTATCGATTCTCCATGTAGTACTTTCGGCAAGTTGCTTCGTCCGTGCCTTTGAAAGCTGAAAAAATTGGTCTGTTGATCTAGTGACATGGTTTGGACTCTATTCAGTACTTCCTCATAAGACCTGACTCCCTTGAATATGTCATCATGCAGAGAGTTTTTGTGTACATATTTCTTTAGGTTTTATTGGGCCAGGTGTTTTTCCATGATTTTATGTGGGTTGTGCCTTTTAAACTCAATTTCAACCAATTTTACATCCTCCAGAGCTACAACCTCCACCTTAGAGTGGAGAAAGTCTAATAATGAAAACATACCAACCTGGAGAGGGAAGGTAGGCCATACCTTTTTTTGGGTTTCTTTCATCTCCTTGTTGATGCCCCATGTCACTGTTTGATAAGCCACTTCTCGGCATTCTAGTCCATCTGGTAAAAACCTTGGTAGAGCATGGGGAGGGACTGAGCATTTGAAAACCCTGATGTAAGAGAAGTTTTCTTCAATGAACCAAACTATTATTTTTCCCAGTTTTTCCATTATTTTTTCTGAAATTCGTGGGGGTGGGCAGCCATATAAAGCTATATGAATGGGCACCACTACATGGTGGGATATTTCATAGAAGAAATATTTTTCCTTGTCTTCTAATAGCTTGGAGTGATAGAAGTGAATAGGTTCAACATTGGTCAGGGTCGAGCTCCAGTTCATCAGTGGAAAAGGGATTATGAAGAAAATAACATCCATGATATATGCGGACATATAGAAAGGGGCAGGTTTACCCTTTGACTTCACTAGTTTGTATTCTGTGATTTCCTTAGCCAAATTGACTGATAAAATTTTGGCCCAGTTAAAAGAGTATCCCTCGGCCACCTCATTCATAATTGACACCCATGCCATTGGGAAATGGGTAGGACTCTTCTTCCTGAATATCATATAGAGCATCATAGCTACATAGATCATATGAACATCCAACGATGTTGTGGCATAAATTCCATGAGAATCATCTCTGAATTTCTCTGGGTGCCCCCAGCATGACTTGATTATATCAAGATAGCATTTTTCATATTGTATACACTCTTGTTGCTCAAACTACAGCATGAATGCGGCATTGTAATTATGTTTAAAATCAGGGGAGAGCTTATACATTACTTGTATGTGTTCGGGTGGGAAAGATCCAACAACAATCTTTTGAGAGTTGAAAATGCTCCTAGTTTGGACATTGGCGTTTCCCAAGGCCCAACCTATCATGTCATTATATGGAATGATCCTTGGCCGTGAAACTATTTTGTGTAGTTTTGACTGAGCCATATACTTGAGTTTTTCTTCATGAGTGTCATTCACTTCATCGCCAGAATCATCTGGGCAATTTATAAGCTCATGTTGTAGGATCTTGAGCACCTGTGTCCAAGATTTCACAGTGTCTATGGTGCACGGTGTGGTATCTGACAGAACGTCCATATTCAGATTTTCACCTTCACCAACTGCTTTAATCATCTTCCGTGGGGCCATGATATTGATAAAATCAGAATGGGGTTACCTGTTGCAGGGGAATGCGTGAGCTTCTCAGTTCGATAAAACTTACTATTCTACGAAAGGTGAAAATGAAATTCAAAATCAAGCATTTTTATTCACATAAGGTGCATTGATTCGAGTATAGCTTTACTGACGAAAAATTTATGATATTTAATGGGAAATTGTACCTGGTGATACACAATCTATGTTAAAATTCATTATCATTGATTTGTGATAAATGCCATTAATATCGATGGTTCAGTTTCAAGGGTTTTGGATAAAACGGACTTGAAATTTCTCAAATTATGAATCCGTGAAAGGTTAATTATGAGATAATATATTTTTAAACATTAATTAATCATGTTTAACTTTAGGTGCCTTCAGGTGTTCGGACTTCGGGATTTTTACATATAGCTCAAGAAGAAATACCCAAAACCCGAGACTGCGAAATGATTAACAATCTGATAATTTCTTTTAAGTTTTAATTAATCCTTTTTAAGTTCCAGTGTTTCAGAAACTCAAACTTAGTATATTTTAGGATACGATGAAGGGTAATCGTCTGAACTCTCAAACGAAAAATCGTTAATTATATTTTGACCAATATTAACCTAATTAATTAAGATTTAATATTTCAACATTTTAATGCTTCATGAACTTGCGAGTTATCTCTTTGTTATATTCTCAAAAGGCCATCCCTCGTAGTGATGTGTCGAAGATGACGTCATTCTAGATGATGTGTCGAGACCAGGGAGTGTCATGTGTTACTTAGAATCATATGAATCTTCAGAGGAAAATTTCAGAAATGAATGCCACATGTCAGCCTAGGGAAGACTCAAAAGATACACGTGTACTATGACTTTTGTCCTTTAAAGGTTTATGAAAAAGGGATAACGACCACTTTCGGGTTTCGAGACTTTAATTGTGAAGACCTATCGAAACACCCAAAGCGCGAAGCTCCAAAGAGACCTTTAGTGATTTGACTATTTAACAATCAGGTGGCTCCACAACTCTGGGGAAAAGGGGATCATTCGATCAACTGAGGAACTTCATCAACGACATATATCATGCGTTCCTTAATACCAGAAATGAATTTGATTTAAACTTTTAAAAATTGATTTTGAAGTGGCCACTTTGGGAAAGATGAAGTTGAGAAAGTAAAGCTCAAAGTTTAGGATTATATGTGTTCCAACATAGGATCCATCTGTGGATCATGTCTCCCTGCGATGCATGGAAGAACAGTAGACCAAGTGCCTTTATTGGGTAAATGGAGTCATCATTGTATTTATGGGGAACACCTTTGGGAAAAAAATCATACAGAGAAAAATTGGACTTCAACCGAGTCTCAGAAAATCTTCAAAAAATAATCAATTATTGATCTCAAGTTAGGCTATTAATAAGTTTCATTTTCCTGAAATTGAGTTTGGATTTTCTTAATATAATCAAAACAACTTTAGCTGAAATATCAGACTTTGGTCGATTTTGTTCGCATCAAGGAAAAGTAATTTTAATAATTTATTTAGGGAATCCCTTGTTGGTTCAGAATGTAAATATTATCAGAAAGAAAACTAGATATCAGAGTATGTTTATACATGTATGACAACCATACAGATATCATAGATATTGTTTCACTACCAGTGAGCATGTTCAGTACCCCAGTGAAGTTATCTACATCTCCCATTGAATTTCCTTTCACCACTTCAATTAGCACTTTTGCATTTTATTGAGATGAGGGCAATCATTACATGAATTTCCTTTCATCATCTCTTTTGGACAAAATGGGGGCAATTAGTTTACGAATTTCCTTTCACCATTTGTCTTGGAATAGATGGGGGCAATCATTTTATGAATTTCCTTTCACCATTTGTCTTATATTTTTATATTTTTGAAGTGGGGGCAATCAATTTGTATACATCATAAAAGGGATGATATATGCTTAAGATGTGACAATGAAGTTCTATCAACAATTTTTTGATTGTACTCTCAATTAACTCTCTCTCGATCTTCAATACATCTTCTCCTATAGGGAAGATCTTACGGGGAACTTTAATTTTCCATGGATTGGCCTTGAGCGAACTAATCAGTTAAAATCTGTTAGAAGATCTAAATCTATCAAGATTATCCTAGACATACTTTACTTCAGTTAAAATCAGAGGAATATAAATATTTTCTCCCAATCTTGTTTTGAAGATATGTTTTTAAGTTTTCAGAGTCAAGGCGAAATTCTTTCTTTCTATGAAGACTTAAGTCCAAGTATTGAAAATCATAATAGAGTAACTATTCAAAGATAGGTAAAATGAAATAGGACGAGGACTCAGAGGGTTTGACGTAGTGGGATCTCAATTTTACACAAGTTCTCTTCCTGATTATCAAGCTTCTTTTCTTAACCCCTTTTTTATTCTTATTTTATTTTCTTTTTATTTCATTTTTGTTTTATTTTGACTTGACAGATAAGGCTTCAAAATTCATTTGCCAAATTATATTTTTCTGATCTATGATTGAGTGACTATATTTTCATGAGTAGAAATTTGTTTATAGCTGATAAGGTATATTTAGAATTTTAGCTTGAACATTAAGTATAAAAGTTCATACCTCAGATTTTATTTACATTTTCAATCAAAGCAATTATTAATTCATCACCTGTTTTGAGAGAACACAAATGTTTTGGAAACTGAGCATTGGATTCCGACACCTCTTCATTTCTTTTCTATAGTAAGCATTCTGCACGAGACCAATATAGGAAAAATAACGATTTTTGTAGAATAGAAATGATATGCAATATAGACATGTTATATTGTTCTTTTATTATATCGAATAAGACTAGGTTTATTTACAACAAAAATGTAAAATTTAGATAATTTACGAAAGAAAATGAAATTGCAAAATTAAACGAGAAACCAAACTAGTATTTACAATGGTAATTTGAAACAGGATTATCACATAAAATGTTTTAGATAGCACCCATTGATAGGGGCGTCAAAAAAAATTTCGTCGAGATTTTCCAGTAGGAAGGAATTCTTTCCCTCTATAGCTGCAATCCTGAATGGTCTGAACCAGAGGTTATCAAACTTGTCGCGTTTTCCCGCATCTTCTTTTCTGGCATCCCATTTTAAAACTATATCATCAGGAAGAAACTCCCTGTCTTTCACTTTTTTATCGAAAACGACTTTCATATTATCTTGGTACTTTTGGAGTTTGTCATCGAATTCATCCCTGTTTTGCTGGATTTCGATTATCTAGTTTATCCTCCTTGTAATGTCATTTGGCTCCTTCTTTGCGTCTTTCCACAGCTTCATCATAGGAAGAGAGAGATTGATAGGGAGGATAACGTCAGTTCCATAAATCATCTGAAAAGGGGACATACCTATTGATTTCTTAGTGTCGATTCGGTTTTCCCATAAGGCATACTTTAGGTGAACGTGCCAAGCCTTCTTACTCTCCGTCAACACTTTCTTGGTTATATTCATCAAACTCTTGTTGGATGATTCGGCCAACCCATTTCCTTGAGGATAATAGGATGTAGAATGTCCTAGCACAATGTTATATTTTTGACAATAATTTACCATTGTCGTAGATTTGAAAGCTTGGGCGTTGTCCGTGATGATTTTTCGAGGGCAGCCAAACCTTGATAGGATGTTCTCTTCCAAGAAGTTTATTACCGCTGAATAAGTGGAATTCCGATTTGGAATGGCTTCAACCCATTTCGTGAAATAATTGGTAGTAGTTAAAGTCCATTTATGTTGGGCACTTGACTGTGGGTGGATTTCTCCGATGAAGTCTAGACCCCATTGTTGAAAAGGATCCTTTTTTTTTACTGGGACTAAAGGCAGTGCAGGGAGATTTTGCTTACCGGAGAACAGTTGGCAAGGGTTGCAGGCTTTGAACTTGGCATTCACATCAGTAAATATCTTTGGCCAATATTATCCATCTCTTAGAATATTGTAGGTCGTTTCCCTCCAGGTGTGATGTCCTCCACACACTCCTTTGTGAAATTCATTTATGACACTCTCTATTTCGGGTTCTATTAAACAATGTAGCAAGAAACCTAGAGGATTTTTCTAGTACAGTTGACCTTCAATAATACAATATTAACTGCATGTAGCTTCAACATTCTTTCTTTGGATGGAGTCATGTCACTCGAGCACTGAAGGGTGAGGAGGTATGAAACAATATCACGATGCCAATCAGAGGAAGAAAATTTATCTTCGATCTGCACTGTAGGGGTTTGATCATAAATTTCCTCTATGTCCGGGATATATTCGTGTGATTCCAGGTGGTTTATCCTGAGTGCCCTGAAATTTGATTATGCTAACAATTTTCCAGGCTCTGACCTTTGAATAGCTTGGTCGGTTTTACTTCTAGATAAACTCCTGAATTTTAGCTAACCACCGACCTCTTCTACCATCACTGTCAGGTTCTTTGACAGAGTTTGTCGGTACATAAGCGATTATCTTAGAATGTAGTACATATGTCCTGAACGCTTTGAGAGCTTTCACCATTGTGTAAGATTGTTTTTCCAGTATATCATATCTTAATTTAGCATCCCTAAGACTTTTGCTGAAAAAGGCTATCAGCTGCTCAAAACCTTCTTCATTCTTTTGCAAGAGTACCACTACGATAGTATGTTTAGATGCGAAAGAAAAGATCAGGAATTCCTTAGTATAGTCTGGACTAGATGTTAGGGTCCTAACCCACACATAGGTAGATGAATATATTCGGATGTAATAAAGGTCAATATTAATAAGGCCTTTCAATAAAATAGAATAAGGCGGATGTAAGAATACCAAATAGAAGCTTCCACTTCTAGAAGGATATTCCTCTAGATGCTTCACTTGATAGACATATTTAGTATAAATAAGGGTCGAGGGAATGAAAACCCTAGCTTGGATATTATTGTAACAGAGCATTGCTCGATTGGAGGTTACCCCCTCAAAGAGGCCTGTGAACATTGCTTTCTGAATCAAAGTGCTATTTCTGTTATTGTTCTTAGATCATTTCTGTGTTATTATGGAGATTATGCTGGATATATTACTGTTGTTCTGCCATTTCTAGCATTTTACTTCTGTTCTGCATATTTATTATATCTGGTATATTGCAAGTGGTATCAGAGCACTTTCCTTGGCAGAAATTGTGGAATTTTTTTTTCAGAGTAGAGACGTATTCCGGCGTCTTTAAACCACAGAGATTTGTCATTACACACATAAACCCGCGGTTGAGGGATTCATAAACACAAGAAATACAAGTGGTTCTTAAGCGCACATCTGTTGGTCACCCTTGTAACCCCTATTGGTACCCCTTCGAGTGGTAGTGCATCAGACAACACCTGTGTACAGATCAGCCTAGATTTCCTGAAGCCCTCTTTAAATAAACTTATCGGCCATCGAACTACTATAATGTCACTGAGAACAACACTCGGGAAGATACTCTCTAGTACCTAGGTAGTCGGGTATTATGGCTAAGGCTACGGTCTATCCTCCTTAGTTAGTGCCCTGAGATATTGGGCCGAGTACTATTTTTGGACCCCCACGTATATCAGAGAGCTATAGCACAGAGCAAACCCTTGTCTGTAGAACCCTTGAATACCTATCCCTTGGGGGATAAAAACATAAACAAATTAAAAATAGACTAGATCTATTTCCACGCAACTGTTTTTGGATTGCCAAGTAAATACACATCTCTTTCTGGTTAAGCATTTAGTGTTTGTTAAAATTCTCTACAAGGGTTAGTCCTTCAACCGGAACTTTAGCATTAGCTTGAGCAACTTTGGGTTGGTATTTTTTACCTGTCGATGCGGTAGTCGACTTGAGGTATCCTTTTGGTTTCAACAACCTTTTGGGATCTGATACAAGTGTGGTTTGTTGATTGTCTGGGTTTTTTATGGTATTCTTTCGACCAAATGCTAGTTTATTTGTGGTGGAGTCGCCAAGTGAAAGATAAAAACAGCCTTAACTTTTGTATTCAATCTTTGTTCACTATCAAAGATAGAATCTTACCTTGTCATTTTCCCAGGGAAAAATAACTTCGTTTTTTCGTCCCCGACAATGGCGCCAAAAAGATGTTGGTCCTGAGATTAAACTTAAGACTCAAAGAGTAATGTCAAGCATCAGGAAAGTTTAAAGAGATTGTTTTTAAAAGGTGCTCTTTCTACCTTAGTTATATGAGAAAAAATCCTTAAATGAAATTAACAGTATGATAACACAAAGGTTTTATTTCATGTCTCAGTCAAAATTGTAATATCAGATGGTGTGAGAGAAAAATACAAAACTATAAAACAAAGCAAGGCATCAATTACTGAAGAGTCTCACCTTGTTGCAATAGAATACAATAGATAATGTAACCTTGAATAAAGTATAAAATACAGTAATCCACATGGCTCGCAGGTCTTGATTTACTCAGTAAATGCAGAGGAAAAGTTGCTTACTTAATAAATTACTAATGCGATACGATTACAGTAGTTGTTGTACTAAATTGAAATCAAACATTTATCAAGGAAATGCTTAAAGAAATGTTGAGATATGGAAAAATAGAATAACTACATAGCCCAAACTAAACAAAACTTGGAATCTATGTCTATGTGCACTTGTATTAATACTCAATAAGGAGAGTTTTCTCTATTACAATCAACAAGAAGAATCCCTTGATAGATCTTGAATCTATCTATTTATAGAAACTGTCTCAACTTAAAACGGTTGGACTTTTTATAATAAAACATAACAAATATTTTTGTATAAGGCTACAACATGTAAAAACTAAAGAGTTCCACTAGCTTTCTCCTCTTTTTCTTTGTCTATTGGCGGAAACGTTTCTTCTCCTCATCCTTTAGCCTAGATACAACTAGCATCTGATCTTCACCTATATGAGTAGTATGTGCATGTTTCCTTACTTGTTTCTGGATGTGCTTGTTTTCCCATATTCAATGCATTGGATGCATCTACTCAATAATTGCACCACTAACCTTGAAGGCTCAGTTGTTTCTTTCTCCTCGAAAGTGCATAGCTTCCTCTCTATCTGAGGCAACTGTTCTTGTATCCTTTTTTCTCCTTGAGATGTGAGCTATAACTGTAACCTTGGGTTTACTATCCATTTATTTATTTGAAGGATATCAATCTGGTTCATATTCTAAATGGTCATCAGAGCTTCTTGTTTGCTTTTTATGGAATTATATTGATTCTTTGCTACATCAATTTGAACCAGAGCTTCGAAAATAACATTTTCTTTAAAATCAATTAGTCCTTTGTTTATTGATGTCAATGCTTCTAGAGAATCTTCATTTACATCTCTGGCAAGTCTCTTGCTTTCTGCTAAATTTGTCTCCCAGGCCTTTAAAACCATATCACCTCTTATTTGTTCTGAAAGAGAAAGTTGATGAACATCTGAGACATCATCCTATGGTACCAATAAGACGACCTCTTGAAATTTAACTCAAGCTAAGCGAGCTTCTCTTTCTTTAATATAAATATCTTTTAGATTGAGTTCTATTGCTTGGTAGTATTTCTAGATGGCATCAACCTTCGTGAAGAGATCTTGCTAGGCTATTTCTAGTTTTTCATTTACCTCTAGTGCTTGAGTTTGAAAATATGATATCTCTATTGATGTACCTTCAGGCAAGCCTAACTTGGTTTGCAATTGCTTTATTAACTCTTCTTGTTGAGTGATCAAGCCTTTGTTGGTCTGTCAATTATGATGTTGTTCTTCAAGGTTAGCTTGCAGCTTTTGAATGATGTCTGTCATAATCTTTGATCTATTCAAAATCTCAGTTCATCTTGTTTTTCACATCCTGTTCCATAGTCATTATTTGATCTTGCAAATGCCCTACCAACAGGTTTCTCTATTTTAGCTGCTTGACCAGATTTTCTACAGACCATTGATTTTCCATGGCAAAGGCACTTAATGAACCTGCCATTTCCTTAATGAATTCTGAATCATCTCAATTTTGTCCATCATATACCATTCTTTGCCTTTTGACTATCGCTCTGTCTTTCTGATGTGTTTCTCGTTTGACTATAGCCCTCATTTTCTTGCTGAAGAAGAAGTCTGAAGGAGGCATATCTTCGGGTGCAATTGGGGTAAGATCATCTATAAAGATGACATCAGAGCTGGTATTTCCAAAACTTAACTACAACAGTGTCAATGAAATAATGGGGTTACCTATCTCTGTGGACGGTTTTTCCTCTTTTTTATTGGTAATAGGTTTGTCTGGTGTAGAAGGATATGTATCCTACCCTTTCTTTAGGAAAGTTTCGATATGAGCCATTGCTTGAGGGCCTAATGGAGTTGACAGTGAAGCTTTCAATTCCTGCATTGAAGATTCAACATTCTTTGGATTTTCCTTAGTATCCTGTTTGCCAGAACTTCCTGCCTCAAAACCTGGAGGTATAGTTTCATGTGTAGGCGGAGTGGCTACTGATTCTCTCTATAGTACTTTCAGCAAGTTGCTTCGTCTGTGCCTTTGAAAGATGAAAAAATTGGCATGTTGATCTGGTGACATGGTTTGGACTCTATTCAGTACTTCCTCATAAGACCTGACTCCCATGAATATGTCATCATGCAAATAGTTTTCGTGTACATATTTCTTCAGGTTGTATTGGTCTAGGTGGTTTTCCATTATTTTATGTGGGTCGTGCCTTTTAAAATCGATGTCAACCAACTTGACATCCTCCATAGCTGCAGCCTCCACCTTGGAGTGGCCAAAGTCTAATAATGAAAACATACCAACCTGGAGAGGGAAGGTAGGCCATACATTTTTCTGGGCTACTTTTGGCTCCTTGTTGATGCTCCCTTGTCACTGTTTGATAAGCCACTTCTCGACATACTAGCCGGTCTGGTAAAAAACTTGGTAGAGCATGGGAAGGGACTGAGCATCCAAAAACCCTGATGTAAGAGAAGTTTTTTTCGATGAACCAGTTTGCTATTTTGCCCAGGTTAGCCATTATTTTTTCTGAAATTCGTGGGGGTGGGAAGCCATATAAATATATATGAATGAGAACCACTACATAGTGGCATATTTCATAGAAGAAATATTTGGCCTTGTCTTCCCACATATTGGAGTGATAGAAGTGAATAGGTTCAACATTGGTCGGGGTCCAGCTCCAGTTCATTAGTGGAAAAGGGGTTATGAAGAAAATAACATCCATGATATATGCAGACATATAGAAAGGGGTGGGTTTCCCCTTTGACTTCGCTAATTTGTATTATGTGGTTTCCTTAGCCAAATTGTCTGATAAAATTTTGGCCTAGTTAAAAGAATAACACTCGGACACCTCATGCATAACTGACACCCATCCACTAGGAAATGGATAGGAATCTTCTTCCCGAATAACCTACAGAGAATCATAGCTTCATAGATTAGATGAACATCCAACGACGTTGTGGCATAAATTCCATGAGTGTTAGCTCTGAATTTCTCTGGGTGCCCCCACCATGACTTGATTATATCAGGATATATTTTTTCATATTGTATACACTCTTGTTGCTCAAACTCCAGCATGAATGTGGCATTGTAATTATGTTTAAAATCAAGGGAGATCTTTTACATTACTTGTATGTGTTCGGGTCGAAAAGATCCAACAACAACTTTTTGAGAGTTGAAAATTCTCCTGGTTTGGACGTCGACGTTTTCCAGGGCCTAACCTATCATGTCATTATATGGCATGAGCCTTGGCCGCATAACTATTTTGTGTAGTTCTAACTGAGCTATATAATTGATTTTATCTTCATGAGTGTCATTCACTTCATCGTCGGAATCGTCTGGGCAATTTATAAGCTCTTGTTGCACAATATCGAACACCTGTGTGCAAGATTTCATAGTGTCTATGGCGCACGGTGTGGTATCTGACAAAACATCCGCATTTGGATTTGCACCTTCACCAACTTCTTTAATAATCTTCCATGGTGCCATGATATTGATAAAATCAAAACAGGGTTACCTGTTGCAAGGGAATACATGACCTTCTCCATTGGATAAAACTTACTATTCTGCAAAAGGTGAAAATGAAATTCCAAATCAAACATTTTTATTCACATAAGGTGCATTCATTCGAGTATACCTTTACTGAAGACGAACTTATGATCTTTAATGGGAAAGTATACCTAGTGATCCAAAATCTATGTTAAAAATCATTACCGTTGATTTTTGATAAATGTCATTAATATCAGTGGTTCAGGTTCAGGTGTTTTGGATGAAACGGACTTGAAATTTCCCGAATCGTGAATCCGCGAAAGGTTAATTATGAGATAATCTCCTTTAAAACATTAATTAATCGTGTTTAACTTTAGGTGCCTTTGGGTGTTCAGACTTTGGGATTTTTACATACAGCTCAAGAATAAATACCCGAAACCCGAGATTGTGAAATGATTAATCATCCGATAATCGCTTTTAATTTTAATTAATCATGTTTGAGTTCCATCACTTTGGAAACTCGGACTTCAGAGATTTTAGGATACGATAAAGGGTAATCATTCGAACTCCGAAACATGAAGTCATTAATTATATTTTGACCAAGATTAACCTAATTAATTAAGATTTAATATTTCAACATTTTAATGCTTCGTGAACTTGCGAGTTAGCTCTTTGTTATATTCCCGAAAGGCCATCCCTCGTAGTGATGTGTCGAAGATGATGTCATTCTAGATGACGTGTTGAGACCATGGGGTGTCACATGTTACTTAGAATCGTACAAATCTTCAGAGGAAAATGTTAGAAATGAATGCCACGTTTCATCCTAGGGAAGACTCAAAAGATACACGTGTACTATGACTTGTGTCCTTTAAAGGTTTATTAAAAAGGGATAACAAACACCTTCATGTTTCGAGACTTTAATCATGAAGACCTGTCAAAACACCCGAAGCACGAAGATTCGAAGCAACCTTTAGTGATTTGACTATTTAACAGTCAGACGGCTCCACAACTCTGGGGAAAAGGGGATCATTCAATAAACTGAGGAACTTCATCAATGACATATATCATGTGTGCCTTAAGACCAGAAATGAATTTGATTTAAACTTTTGAAAATTGATTTCGAAGTTGCCACTTTGGGAAAGATGAAGTTGAGAAATTAAAGCTCAAAGTTTAGGATTATATGTGTTCCAACAAGTCATGTTGACTTATTTACCCATTTCTCATCCCGATTCCCACCATTCATCACATTAACCCCTGCTTTATCTCCTTTGTAATATACCAGATATAAAAAGTATGCAGAACAGAAATAAAATGCTAGAAATGGCATAATAACAACAATATAACTAGAACAATCACCACAATAACATTGAAATGATATAAGAATAACAACAGAAATAGCACTTTGATTATGAGAGCAATGTTCACGGCCTCTTTGAGGAGGAAACCTCTAGTCGAGCAAAGCTATATTACAGTAATATCCAAGCTAGGGTTCTCATACCCTCGAATCCTATTTATACTAAATATGTCTATCAAAAGAAGCATCTAGAGGAAGATCCTTCTAGAAGCGGAAGCTTCTATTAGGTCTTCTTACATTCAACTTATTCTATTTTATTGCAAGTCCTTATTAATATTTACCTTTATTACATCAGAGTATATTGTTCTACCTATGTGCAGGTTAGGACCCTAACATGTCATCCCCCTTAAAAACAGCCTTGTCCTCAAGGCATGAGATGTGGAAATTGTTGCAGAATGGTAGTTGGTTCCCTAGTGGCATATGCTGGAGTTGTATCTTTCCACTGAACTAACACTTCCTTTATGGTTATTTGACGTAGGTGACGCTCACGCTGGTCCAAAACTGCTTGTGGCTATAGCCAAATGGATCCTTCTTTGTCTAACTTGGGAAGGTTGGTTTGAATTTGGCACTTAGTTCCAATCACCTTCTTTAAGCATGAAATAAGAAAAACAGGATGTAGCTTAGAATGACTGGGCAAAGATAACTGATAGGCCACCTATCCCACACACTTGAGAACAGTATAAGGACCATAAAATTTGGGCGCTAGCTTTTGACAATGCTCGGTCTTCAGGGAATTTTTCTTGTAAGGTTGCAGTCGAAGAAACACATGATCCCCTTCTGCAAATTGACATTCAGAGCGACCTTGATATTCTTTTTGCTTCATGCAATTATGTGCCACGACCAAATTCTCTTTGAGGGTACGTAGAATAGCCTCTCGAACTATAAGCATTTGGTCAACCGCCTGGACCTTCGAGACACTAGGTAAGTATGAGAGAACTGAAGGTGGATTTTGTCCATATACCGCTTCAAAAGGAGTCATGCATGTACTTGTATGGTATGAAGTGTTGTACCACCATTCAGCTAGGGGTAACCATTGAGCCCACTGATTTTTCTTTTCCGAGGTAAAACACCTCAAATATGTTTCCAAACACTTGTTGACAACTTCCATTTGACCATCAATCTGGGGATGATAAGATGTGCTGAGATGCAATTGGGTGCCTTGTAGCTTGAACAGTTCTTGCCAAAAATTGTTGGTGAAAGTTGGGTCGTGATTAGAAACAATAGAATTTGGCATGCCATGAAGCTTGAAGACTTGATCTATGAAAAGTTGAGCCACCATGGATGTTGTAAATGGGTGTTGAAGACAACAGAAATGAGCATACTTGGAAAGGAGATCAACAACCACCATGATGACTGATTTATTTCCCAGTTTGGGTAAGCTTGTGATAAAATCCATAGAGATATCCCTCCAAATAGAAAGGGAATTGGAAGCAGTTGTAGTGTGCCCAAAGATTTGACTATTTTTCCCTCGTTGCATTGACACACATCACATTCAACGACAAAATTATGAATGTCTTGTTTCATACCATCCCAAAAAAAATAACGTTTGACCCTGTCATAGGTTTTGGTAAACCCGGAGTGCCCAGCTGTGGGTGTAGCATGAAGCTCAAAAAGTACCGTGGATTTAAGTTTTGATTGTTTACTTAAATACAAATGGCCTTTGTATCAAATCTCATCATGGAGCCAAGTGTACCCTAGGGGAGTTGGAGCATTGGACTGCAATTGTTGGATCAGATGCAAACTTTTGGGATCGTGTAGCCATTCCTGGCAAACAGCTTGGAGCCAATTTGGTACAATGAAGAAAAGAGAAAAAAGGGATCTGTCATCTTCATATTCTTGGCAAAGTGCATCCGAAACCACATTGTCTTTTTCTTTCTTGTAAATTATCTCATAAACATATCCAAAGAGCTTAGTCACCCATTTTTGTTGCTCCGGGGAGGAAATGTGGTGTTCCATAAAATACTTGAGGCTTTCATGGCCTGTCTTAATTTGGAAGTGTCACCCCAATAGATAAGGGTGCCACAGATCAACGACATGCAAAATAGCCAACATTTCCTTTTCATAGATTGATTTGCCCAGATTTCTTTCAGACAGTTTCTTGTTGGTAAAGGCCAAAGGCCAACTCTCTTGCATAAGGACATCACCAATTTCTTTCCTTGAAGCATCACATTCCAAGACAAAGGTCTTTGTGAAATCAGGAAGGGCCAAGACTGGAGTGGTGCACATGGCCATATTCAAGGTTTGAAAAGCTTGATAAGATGTTGGAGTCCAAGTGAAAGAGTTCTTTTTTAGGAGTGCAGTGAGAGGTGTTGCAATCTTTCCATAATTCTTAACAAACTTGTGATAATAACCTGTTAAGCCCAGAAATCCCCACAATTTTTTGAGAGTCTTTGGGTGAGGCCAATCTTTCATATATTCAATCCTTTTAGGATCCACCTTGACATCGTCCTTTCCAACTAGATGACCCAAGTACTCAACTTCTGAGGCACCAAAAGCACATTTAGACTGTTTCAGGAAAAGTTGGTGCTGAGAGAGTAGATGGAGAACTTGATCCACGTGAGAAAGATGGTTTGTCTAGGTTTTGCTATAGATGAGGATATAATCAAAGAAAACTAAGACAAAATGATGAAGAAAAGGATGAAATACATGATTCATGAGGCTTTGGAAGGTGGAGGGGGAATTACACAAGCCAAAGGGCATGACCAAAAAGTCATAGTGGCCCTCATGAGTTCTAAAGGCAGTCTTAGGAATGCCTACCTCTTTCATATGTATCTGGTGGTATCCATAACAAAGATCAAGTTTAGTAAAGAACTGGGCGCCACTTAATTCATCCAAGAGGTCATCAATGAAAGGAATGGGAAATTTGTCTTTAATGGTAAGTTTGTTGAGGGTAGGGAATTCAGGACACATTCACCAAGAAACTTCTTTCTTCAAGACCATGACCACCAGAGAAGAGTAGGGGCTCAAACTAGGGCGGATAACACCTACATTAAGGAGTTCCTAGACCATTTTCTCAATTTCATTTTTTTGGGAAAAGGGGTGATGATACTGACAGATATTGGGAGGAAGGCTTCCTGGTACAAGGGGAATGGAATGATCATGAACACCACGGGAAGGAGGGAGTCCCTGGGGAGTGGAAAAGACCACTTGATGTTTAGACATGATGGATTGAAGGTCTTGCAGCACCGAGGGTGTCTTTGCTGCTTTTATGGCATGGAGTTGGGCAATAACACCAGAATGACCTTTTTTGAGTAGCTTTTCCATCCGATGGGAACTAATGATCTCAGGTGAACCAGCTGTGATGCCTTAGAACTTATATTGTTGGCCCTCCTGGTCAAATTGCATGGTTAATTCCTTAAAATCCATGAGAATGGGACCCAAAGTCTTTAGCCAGTCTGCACCCAACACAATGTCACAACCGCCCATGTCGATAGCAAACATATGAGATTTCAGGTGGTAGTCACCAATTTGGAGACGCACATTTTCACAACGCCCTCCACATTTCATGGAGCCACCAGTAGCAATCATTATTTGGAAATTATTGACTACATGGATGTAGCAATGAGTTTCTTGGGCAATGCGGCGATGAATAAAATTATGGGTGCTTCCACTATCAACCAGAATTATGACCTTCCTATGCTTGATGTAACTGATTAGATTGAGCATTTGGGGAGTAGAGAAGCCAGTGAGAGAATTTAGGGAAATGACCAGTTCTACTTTGGGAGGGTCTGAGGGAGGGGTTATGTCAGTGGTTTCATGTGACTCAAACACAAGGGGAGTTTCAACATCCTCTTCCGAAATATCCTCCGAGATAGCCATACAAATATTTTGTTCCTTACACTTATGGCCCAGGAAATTTGTGTCATCACAATTATAACAAAGGCCTTTGAGTTGGCATTAAGTCATTTCATCCCTGGTCAATTTTTGGATCTTTAGTGGAGTGGAGGGAGTAGTGGGATTTATTGGTTTAGTGCGAGGGATAAAGGAGGGTTTATGGTTTTGAGAAGATACAACCTGTTGTGCTTATTTAGTTCTTTTAGTAGCCTCCACCCAACTCTGATGTCGAGCCATGAGGACATGGGCCCGAATCTCATCCTTGAGGCCATTGATAAAATACTCTCGGAAAAAGACATCTGACATGCCCTTTGTCCAAAAATCCAGGCGCTCAAAAGCAGCTATAAAGTCTTCCAATGTTCCTGATTGTTTCAACTTTGTCAAATGGCCCAAATGGTTGGTGTCAGTGTCAAAGCGTTCATAAATCTCTGCCACAAAGTGTGTCCAAGAAATATACCCTTGACGGGAAGTTTTATCCATTTCCACCATTGCCAACATTCTTGATCTAGATGGAGAACACCATACCGGAGTTTGGCCAAGTCATATGTAATTTTGTATAAAGAGAAATAATGTTCCATTTGGGTTACCCAACCAGTGGGATTCGAGCCATAAAATTTGGTCACATCCACCCATGGAAGGCATAGGTCACGTTGAAAGTGATGGTGCTGAAAGTTATGGGAATGAGAGGAATTTTCAGCTTCAGTATGTGGAGGTGGGTCAGATAAAGGGTTATCTGTATGGATATGCAGCTTGGTGCAGAGCAACGAAATGATAGATTCAAGTTGGGTGGTTAGGTCTTGTTTGATTTCCTCCATTGAGGAATGCATGGTTGTATTGGTGGTGACAACATTGGCATTGAGTTGTTTCACTTCTTGTTGGGTCTCGGTGAAATTAGATTGCAAGGTATTGAAGCGAGCTTCCAAGTCTTGGCTACGGGTATGGGCCATGATGATGAGGGAACTGAAATGGGGTGGGTGGGGTAAAAAATTTTGCTGAAAAATGATATGTATGAATGTGATAAGGGCAAGGAGATGAATCCAATGGAATAGGTCTCAAATAATGGTGCAAAAATTTCAAGACTTATACTTCGGTCTAAAGAATACTACAGTGATGAAATGCCCAAATGCTTAACCAGAAAGAAATGTGTAGTGATTTGGCAACCTGAACACAGTTGCATAACAATAGATCTTGTCTCTTTTAATATGTTTATGTTTATGTCCCCAAGGGTTAGGTATTCAAGGGTTCTACAGACAAGGGTTTGCCATGTGCTATAGCTCTCTGATATACGTGCGCAGTCCAATAGTAGCACTCATCCCAATATCTTAGGGAACTAACTAAGGAGGCTAGAATGTTCCTTTAGTTGTGCTACCCGACTACCTAGGTACTAGAGAGTATATTCCTGAGTGTTTTTCTCGATGGCACTATAGTATTCAGGCGACCGATCGGTTTATCTAAATAGGGATTAAGGAAATCTAGGCCGATCCGTACATAGGTGGTGTCTGATACTCTACCACTCGAAGGGATACCAACAAGGGTTACAAAGGTGGCCAACATATGTGCGCTTAAGTACCACTTGTATTTCCTACGTGTATGAATCCCTCAATCGTGGGTTTATGCGCGTATTGACAGATCTCTGTGGCTTAAAGACGGTGGAATACATCTCTACCCTGAAAAAAAAAAAATTAACCCACAATTTCTGCCGACGAAAGTGCTCTGATACCACTTGTAATATACCAGATATAAAAAGTATGCAGAACAGAAATAAAATGCTAGAAATGGCAGAATAATAGCAATATAACCAGAACAATCACCACAATAACACTGAAATAATATAAGAATAACAACAGAAATAACACTTTGATTCTGAGAGGAATGTTCACGGGCCTCTTCGAGAGGGCAACCTCCAGTTGAGCAAAGCTCTATTACAATAATATCCATGCTAGGTTTCTCATACCCTCGACTCCTATTTATACTAAATATGTCTATCAAAAGAAGCATCTAGAGGAAGATCCTTCTAGAAGCGGAAGCTTCTATTAGGTATTCTTACATTCAACTTATTCTATTTTGTTGCAAGGCCTTATTAATATTGACCTTTATTACATCCGAATATATTTTTCTACCTATGTGTGGGTTAGGACCTTAACATCCTTTGTGCGTAAAAACTATCATTCTGGGTCCTTAGTTGTGACTTTTGGCTGATATTTTCTGAACATTTTGATTTGGATTCTGGTTATGATTCCCTCTTTCCTACCATTTTTCAAGTATTTGAGGACACTCTTCTATCACATAGTCCATTTCTCTACAGTATGTGCACATTGAACACGGATTCAGGCAGTCGTTGGCTAAGTGTCTTGGTTAATTACAATTATAACATGTTATCGGCCATCTTCCTCCTTTGCCAAAATTTCCTCTATTCCATGGATTACATCCTCTCTGATTATTATATTGTGGACCACCTCCTTCTGTCACAACATTTTTCTCTTGATTCTTGTATATATTTGAAGTGCGCTCCCTCATCAAATTGAATGCATGACAATCCTTCTCTTCATGTCCAGATAACTTGTAAAAATTGTAGAATAAGTCCCTTGGTGTACTATGATACTTATGTATCAATGGATAGTTAGTTGGATGATTTTCCCATTTCTTACATATCTTGCAATACCCCCCTCCGAGTAATGGATTCGGTTCTCCATTTGCAAAATAATGCAGGAATGTTGGGAATTCATCCTTGTGATGGAATTTAGTCCTACACTTGGTACACTAGACTTGTTCTCATTTCTCCTTCCATTTTTTAATTCCTTCCAGTTGAATCGTCAAAGCATCCAATTACATCTGAAATTGCACCATACCTCCATTGTCTCCTACAGGGGATGCTTCCAATTTCATTGCAAATCTCCAAAGCTTCAGGATGCAACACAACCTTCTATTGAATCAATGCCATGTGAATGTGTGGTATAATTCCTGCAATAAACCATTCTTGATGTTGTTGATCATGGAACTGGAATTTCATTCTACCCATCAAATCCTTAAAATGTTGGTCATAATCCCAGATTGATTCATTTCCATCTGTTTAATTTCCTTCAGCTCTATAATATACTGTGAGTCAAACTTTGGATTCTTGAACTCTTTTAACAATGCTTGTGTTATATCCATGAAAGTCCTATATTGTCCTATAGGTGTGGTACTCTACAGCTTCATGTACCAGACAAATGCATGACCTCTAAATGTTGTTTCCAACTACACAATCTTCACAGCCTCATCCTAGACATTATTTGCAGCCCAAATAGTCTCACAAAAAAATATTTTTTTTTATGGGTCCTCTGAACCAACTCCCTATAACTCAAGTAGTCTGAGGGTGTTGTCTACCCCTACCATGTTGCTTTGTGTAGTCTCTCCTCTTGGCTATGTTGGTTGACTATGACTCTGCGCACTGCTTCCAATGATCTTATTTCTAATACTCTATCCTCCCTTGCTAACTATGAGTGCTTTTGATAAGTCTTCAACTCTTATCTTTGATTGTGGTGATGTACATGGGGTCGTGGATTCGACATAGGATCCAGTGTGAGTAGGACTCAATGTCTCTTCTATTATAGGACTGGACTCAAAATCCTCTTCCTCTCCTCTTCTGTGTGGTATCTCCATGATTTGGACTATTGCACAAGGTCCTCTCCACTCTAGATCACTGCACGACTCTCCTTTCTCATCCCCATTATTTCGTCTCTTGTACCTTTTTCCACTACACAATACTCTAAAATCGTCTTCTTCCTCTGATATAAATTCTTTGGTTCTCTGCATCCTTAGTCCCTCCCTTCCTTCTTCATTTATTCCTTCATTCTCTCTTGTCCTCATAATATCCTCTTGTCATCCCTCGATTCCCCTATGTGCATGAAGCCCCTTAGCTGTCAGACTCCATTTTCATCACACACTTGTCACACAACAACATTTGTATCCACATACCCAATGATTTCATGAACCTTCTGTATGGACCTTTGAAGAAGTCCCTTTCTGCAACATTGTATGATTGGGTATAATCTACTACAAATTATGTAATATATCCTCCTAATATACTATCCAACCAGAAATCCATTGCACAAGAAGTTTTATTACTTACAAAACTCATCTGTCTTACCAACTCAAGAGTCCAATTCCTCATCATTGCAGTTTGGTACCTTCCATTGTTCTCCACTAATCTTTCTAACCACTCAGTCAAAATAATAAAAGAAATTCAAAATAAAATTTCATGTAGCTCTATGTACACATACCTTTGCATCCATTGCCCGTTATTCATCCAGGGGTTTCTATTCTCTTTCCAAGAAAAATATCATTCCTTCCCTTCTAACCATTATGATATCTCTTTCTTAGTCAGCCTCCAAAACATTCCCTCAATCACATATTTTGGGTCCCGACAATGGAACCATTTGTTGGTGTGTGCACGGTTTGTAATACCCTAGGTTCGATTTATCATGACTAACAAAACCCTTTATACATCGGCCCTTTTGGCATCACCTGCATGCAAGTGAATTCTCACTTGAGGTATCTATTGTGGTTGTAGGAACCAAGCTTTTGCAGTAGTGAGAGAATGGGAGGTGATCATCCTTGTCATTCTTACTTATTTGTTCTATGAACATTATTCTGTATTTTCTCTCCTTAGGTTAGTTAGTGAATTGATTTATGTTTTACCATTATACTTCAAATTACAATAGAAACCAAGTATTGTAACATTCATAACTATTGTGCAATGATCACACAGAAGATGTATCTAGTCTAACATTCATCAAGAAAGTATCCATGATCAATCACATGAAAGATAGGTAAACACAGTAGTTAATGTGGTTCACCCAACTTTGGGCTACGTCCACAACGACTAGTTTCTTTATTATTCTTTTTGTAATTGTCTTAGGCTTTCCCACTGTGCTTACAAAGATACATCATGCTATATTTTTCTTCTTCTAGCCAAGATTCTCTATACTGAAACCGTCTCTCTCTCTACAGCATATCCTTAACATTCTAACATAGACTCTTTCCTTCTCGACATATTCTAGCACTCTCCTTACTAATAGGAACTCTCGATAGCTTGGAACAGACTCCACAGTACCGCTCAAGAATAACCTCTATTCTCTTAACCCATTACATATTTATACATAAATTATAGCGCTTAAAACCCTACTTTGTTCATCCCAAGACCCTATTACAATTCATGATAACTCAAGTTGACTTGTTGTTCGGGATGCTTTACCTACTTTTCCATTTACATGTTTTTTCATTCTGACTGTTGTTATTCCTTCTTTTGCGCATCCTTCTATTTTTAGCACATCGAGTTCTCATCCTTCCTTTTCACCCACTTTATTCTCTTTCTTTGTTCCTTTTCTATATTCCTTTGCTTTATTCCTCTACTTTGTATGTTATTTCTGTGCATTGTACTCCTAAATGTGCCTCAACTACACACTCACAATCCTACCTTGTCTTCCTTCTTCTTTTTCTTGTTCTGTTGCGCACCTCTTCCATACTTAGGATTTTCATGAATACTATTTCCACAATGCATGTCCAACAACTAGTCTATGTTGAGGGAAACCCTAGTTAGAGATATTCTCCCATAGATGAGGGTGCCACATCCTCTTCAATCTTGAGTCAGTTACACCTCAGTTAGAATAGTGGAGTGGATTCTTGCATAGAAACCTCAGTATTATCACCAAGTTTTTCATGCATACCTCGATATCATCACCATGAGTGTGCACTTATATTGGAATCATTATCAAGAAGGAACCACACATGTGAATTCATGATTCTCTCCTCACTCCACTAGTGATTAGTTATTTAACTAATGACCACATGGCTAGTTAACTAGGACTAGGTGGCATTTCACTCCAGTGTTTTTTAGTGAGTGTCTAGATATCATTATATCACTACTATGGCACATTAGTTAATAATTGTAATATACCAGATATAAAAAGTATGCAGAACAAAAATAAAATGGTAGAAATGGTAGAATAACAGTAATATAACCAGCATAATCTCCACAATAACACAGAAATTATATAAGAACAACAACAGAAATAACACTTTGATTCGGAAAGTAATGTTCATGGGCCTCTTCGAGGGGGAAACCTCCAGTCGAGAAGCGCTCTATTACAATAATAGCCAAGCAAGGGTTCTCATACCCTCAAACCTTATTTATACTAATTATGTCTATCAAAAGAAGCATCTAGAGGAAGATTCTTCTAGAAGCAGAAGCTTCTATTAGGTCTTCTTACATCTGCCTTATTCTATTTTATTGAAAGGCCTTATTAATATTGACCTTTATTACATCCGAATATATTGTTCTACCTACGTGTGGGTTGGGACCCTAACATATCCGCCCCCTTAAAAATAGCCTTGTCCTCAAGGCTTGAGATGTGGAAACTGCTACAGAATGGTAGTTGGTTCCCAAGTGGCATCTGTTGGAGTTGTATCTTTCCACTAGACTAGCACTTCCTTGATGGTTCTTTGACGTAGGTGACGCTCTTCTAGCTGTAGCGAAATGGATCCTTGTTTATCTAACTCAGGAAGGTTGGTTTGAATTTGGCATCGAGTTCCAATCACCTTCTTTAGGCATGAAACATGAAAAACATGATGTAGCTTCGAACGAATGGGCAGAGCTAACTAATAGGCGACTTGTCCCACATGCTTGAGAACTATATAAGGACCATACAATTTGGGCGCTAGCTTCTGACAATGCCCGATCTTGAGGGAAGTTTTCTTGTATGGTTGCAATCGCAGAAACCCCTGACCCCCTTCTGCAAATTGACATTCAGAGCGACCTTGATATGCTTGTTGCTTCATGTGATTCTATGCCATGACCAAGTTCTCTTTGAGGGTACAGAGAATATCCTCTCAAACTGTAAGAGTTTGATCAACTGCCTAGACCTTCAAGGTACCCAGTAAGTATAAGAGAACTGAAGGTCGCTTATGTCCATATACTGCTTCAAAAGGATTCATGTGTGTAGTTGTATGCTAGGAAGTGTTGTACCACCATTCAACTAGGGGTAACCATTGAGCCCACTGATTTTTCTTTTCATAGGAAAAACACCTCAGATATGTTTCCAAACACTTGTTGACAACTTTCGTTTGGCCATCAGTCTAGGGATGATGAGTTGTGCTGAGATGCAATTGGGTGCCTTGTAGCTTGAACAGTTCTTGCCAAAAATTGCTTGTGAAAGTTGGGTCCATGCCATGAATCTTGAAGACTTGGTCCATGAAAAATTGAGCCATCGTGGATGCAGTAAATGTGTGTTGAAGAGCGCAGAAATGAGCATACTTGGAAAGGTGATCCACAACCACCATTATGACTAATTTATTTCCTGATTTGGGTAAGCCGTTAATAAAGTCCATAGAGATATCCTTCCAAATAGTAGGTGGAATCGGAAGCGGTTGTAGTGTGCCCAGAGATTTGACTATTTCTCCCTTGTTGCATTGACACACATCACATTCAGTGACAAAATTACGAATGTCCTGTTTCATACTATCCCAGAAAAAAGAACGCTTGACCCTGTCATAGGTTTTGGTGAACCCAGAGTGCCCCGTTGTGGGTGTAGCATGAAGCTCAAAAAGTATCGTGGATTTAAGCTTTGATTGTTTACTTAAATACAAATGGCCTTTGTATCGAATCTCATCTTGGAGCCAAGAGTACCCTGGGGGAGCTAGAGCATTGGACTACAATTGTTGGATTAGATGCGAACTTTTGGGATCTTGTAGCCATTCCTGGCGAATAGCTTGGAGCCAATCTGGTACAATGAAGGAAAGATAAAAAAGGGATCCTTCTTCTTCATATTTTTGGGAAAGTGCATCCACCACCACATTGTCTTTTCCTTTATTGTAAATGATCTCATAATCATATCCAAAGAGCTCAGTCACCCATTTTTGTTGCTCCAGGGAGGAAATGTGTTGTTCCAGAAAATACTTGAGGCTTTGATGGTCTATCTTAATTTGGAAACGTTTCCCCAAGAGATAAGGGTGCCACAGATCAACGACATGCAGAATAGCCAACATATCCTTTTCATAGATGGGTTTGACCAGATTCCTTTTAGATAGTTGCTTGCTAGTGAAGGCCAAAGGTTGACCCTCTTGCATAAGGACAACACCAATTCCTTTCCCTAAGGCATCACATTCCAACACAAAGGTCTTTGTGAAAATAGGAAGGGCCAGAACCGGAGTGGTGCACATGGCCATCTTCAAGGTTTGAAAAGCTTGAGCAGCGGCTAGATTCCAAGTGAAAGAGTTCTTTTTGAGGAGAGCAGTGAGAGGTTCTGTAATCTTTCCATAATTTTCAACAAACTTGCGATAATACCCTGTTAAGCCCAGAAATCCATGCAGTCTTTTGAAAGTCTTTGGGTGCGGCCAGTATTGCATAGCTTCAATCTTTTTCGGATCCACCCTGACGCCATCCTTGCCAACTAGATGACCCAAGTATTCTACTTTTGAGGCACCAAAAGAACATTTAGACTGTTTCAGAAAAAGTTGGTGCTAAGAGAGTAAATGGAGAACTCAATCCACATGAGTAAGATGCTCCATCTAGATTTCGCTATAGATGAGGATATCATCAAAGAAAACTAAGACAAAATGATGGAGAAAGGGACAGAAGACATGATTCATGAGGCTCTAGAAGGTGGAGGGGGCATTACACAAGCCAAAGGGCATGACCAAAAATTCATAGTGGCCCTCATGAGTTCGAAAGGCCATCTTGGGAATGTCTTCCTCTTTCGTATGTATCCGGTGATAACCCGAGCAAAGATCAAGTTTAGTAAAGAATTGGGCACCACTCAATTCATCCAGGAGGTCATCAATGATGGGAATGGGAAATTTGTCTTTAATGGTCAGTTTGTTGAGGGCACGGAAGTCAAGACACATTCTCCAAGAACCTTCTTTCTTCAGGACCATGACTATAGGAGAAGAGTAAGGGCTCGTACTAGGGTGGATAATGCTTACATTAAGGAGTTCCTGGACCATTTTCTCAATTTCATTTTTTTGTGAAAAGGGGTGGCGATACGAACGGATATTGGGAGGAAGGCTTCTAGGTATAAGGGAAATGGAATGATCATGAACACCATGGGAAGGAGGGAGTCCTTGGGGAGTGGAAAATACCATTTGATGTTTATAAAGGAGGTCTTGGAGGTCTTGCGGCACCGGGGGTGTCTCTGTTGCTAGGATGGCATGGAGTTGGGCAATGAAACCAGAATGACCTTTTTTGAGTAGCTTTTCCATGCGATGGGAACTAATGATCTCAGGGGAACCAGTAGTGATGCCTTGGAATTTATATTGGTGGCCTTCCTAGTCAAATTGCATGGTTAATTCGTTAAAATCCATGAGAATGGGACCCAATGTCCTTAGCCAGTCTACACCCAACATAATGTTAAAACCACCCATGTCGATAGAAAACATATGGGATTTTAGGTGGTAGTCACCGATTTGGAGACACACATTTTCACAGCACCCTCCACATTTCATGGAACCACCATTGGCAATCATGATTTGGAAATTGTTGACGGCATGGATGTAGCAATGATTTTCTTGGGCAATGCGGTTATGAATAAAATTATGGGTGCTTCCACTATCAACCAGAATGATGACCTTCCGATGCTTGATGTAGCCGATTAACTTGAGGGTTTGGGGAACTGAGAAGCTAGTGAGAGCATTGAGGGAAATGACCGGTTCTACTTCGGGAGGGTCTGAGGGAGGGGTTATGTCAGTGATTTCAGGTGACTCAGACACAAGGGGAGTTTCAACATCCTCTTCTGAAATATCCTCAGAGATGGCCATAAAAATCTTTTGTTCCTTACACTTTTGGCCCGAGAAATATTTTTCATCACAATTATAACAAAGGCCTTTGAGTTGGCGTTCAGCCATTTCAGCCTTGGTCAATTTTTGGATCTTTAGTGGGGCAGAGGGAGTAGTGGGATTTACGTGTTTAGGGCGAGGGATAAAGGAGGGTTTTTGGTTTTGAGAAGATACAAACTGTTGTTCTTCTTTATCTCTTTTAGTATCTTCCACCCAACTCGAAGGTCGAGCCATGAGGACATGGGCCCGAATCTCATCCTTGAGGCCATTGATAAAACACTCTTGAAAGAAAGCATCAGTCATGCCCTCTGTTCGAAAATCTAGGTGCTCAAAGGAAGCTATAAAGTTTTATATTGTTCCTGATTGTTTCAACTTTGTCAAATGGCCCAAATGGTTGCTATCAGTTTCAAAGCGTTCATAAAGCTCAGTCACAAATTGTTTCCAAGCAATATACCCTTGACGGGAAGTTCTTCTCCATTGCCACCATTGCCAACGTTCTTGATCTAGATGGAGAACACCATACTGGAGTTTGGCCAAGTCATCTGTAATTCCATATAAAGAGAAATAATGTTCCATTTGGG
>JASDQU010504980.1:0-18741 GCA_032191745.1 Picea mariana | reverse complement strand
CTCAACCCTTATTTATACTAAATATTTCTATCAAAAGAAGCATCTAGAGGAATATCCTTCTAGAAGTGGAAGCTTCTATTAGGTCTTCTTACATCCACCTTATTCTATTTTATTGAAAGGCCTTATTAATATTGACCTTTATTACATCTGAATATATTGTTCTACCTATGTGCGGGTTGGGACCCTAACACTCATGTAACCTATATATATAGTAAATTATTTACTCTTTGAGTGTGGAATTCAGTTAATATAATTCTTTCATTCTACTATCTTCTCTTCTCTCTCACAAATTTTGTGTGTTCGTTTTCTACTATCTAGGTTTACTGTGAAAACTTCACATGGTATCAAAGCCTTCATTGCTAGGATGAATCGCACAAGAATTTATTTTTTCAGGTATAGGAGGAAGATGTAATCAAAGAAGATGGATTACTCACTAACAATATTTCTCACACCTCATAACTACTTCGAGTATAAGTTAAAAATATGCATCAACTAAGACACAGAGGCTTGTACCAGATTACTATGGAAACAGAGATTGAACCAACTTATGTTTTCAAGAAGAACAATTATATCAACTGCATGGATGAGGCCTACGAAATCCTATCTGTTCCTATGTCCCCTGAGCTTCTATTTCACATTGAAGCTTGTACTAGACCAAATGAGATTTGGACAAAGTTGGAGAATCTCTTTGGAAAACAGGACGAAATGAGAGGTCATATTCTTGAGGTCGAGCTGAATTCCTTAGATACAAGGAATTTTGATAACATATAGGAATTATTTACAAATTTGAAGTCCACCCTCCTTCATCTAAATGGATGTGGTGTTGAAAAATCAACTCAAGAAACCCAGTTGATCCTTTCTGTTCTAGAAAAACTTGGTCCAGATTATGTTGTTTTCATCTCATCTTTCCATAGAAATAGATTCACTTCATGATCTACTTGGAAAATGCTAACATTGGATCAGTTTATTGAAGACCTCACACATGATAAATACAAGTTCATAAATATGGGGATAATGAAGGGATCCAATGTGCATGAGAGAAGTAGCGCATGCAATAAAAATACCAAGAAAAAAGGAAATGAAAAGGCTCATGCAGATCCAAAGAAGGAAGGGTACTCCAAACCCTTCAATTATTCCTCAAACTCCAAAGGTGGAAAAGGAAAGAAAGGGAAGACCAAATTCGATTATTGCAACCATGGTTATCATCCTGAGTCTGCATGCATGAAGAAACTGATTGATCAGATGGAATATATTCTTCAGAAGAAAAACCTAGGGGATCACACTCCCAAAGCTACCAAGAAGAAGCCTAAAGATCAAGCCAAATGAGGTAACTCCAATGCATTGATTTTCATCAACTCTTCTCATGATGCATGGATCTTAGATTCAAGTGCATCTAACCATATGGCATCAATAGAGAATACTTTATCTGATATTTCTGGATGCACGAGTCCTCCCATCCTCATGGGAGATGATAACCCAATTGAGGTCATTGGCCAAGGGAGAGTAGAACTCCCACATGGAAGTTTTGAGAACATATTGCATGTTCAAAAACTCTCCATGAATCTACTTGTTTTTTATCATATAACACATTCTAGTAGATAAAAAAGGGTGGATTTCACACTTGATTTCGTAACCATATCTACTATGCATGATAACTCCATGATTGTTGTTGGTGAGGTAAACCACCAATCTCGTTTGTATACTTTCAGTAAATTCATTGCTAAATTTGATTCACCTTTACTACTAGTGCATGCTAATGTTACTAGTAGATTATGGCACAAGATATTCGACCATATAGACTTCAAATACAAGCAACAACTATGCAAATAGGATATGGTCATCAACTTTACCAACATACACTTTTCAAAAGGAGATGGTCAAGGATGTGTTCTTGGAAAACATCCTTAATAGAAGTTTAAGAAAGGGAAGGTATGGAGGACTTCCTCTCCTTTGGAGCTCATCCACAATGATCTGATGGGACCCTTTCCTAATCCATCCATTAGCAAAGAAAGGTGCATGCTTACATTTATTGGTGATTTCTCACAGTACACTTAGGTGAATTTTCTCAAGAACAATTCTAAGGTTTTTGAGCATCTCTGTTGGCCCTCGACCAAGTTTTGAGGAAAATTTGGTCAGTTTTGGCCCACTTTTAGACCTCAACAGGATGGTCGAGGAAGGAACACCTAGGCGGAGCTGAGATCATGGATCTCAGTCATTTTGCGGGCTATGTGGACCTAGTAAGGGGTTCTCTAGGGTTTTTGTAATGGGTTTATGGGATGTTGGCCCATGGGGTTTTCCCATGTTTAGGCCTTCTTGTAAGGGTTTGTAAAAGTATAAATGAAGAAGAATGTATTGTAGAAGAGAGTAGTTCTATGTAGATCACTAATTCTTTGTGCAAAGGGATATATGTGGTCAAAGCTTAGTGCTCAACTGTGATTTTGTAGAGGCACTTAGTGCTTGTAATGCTCAATGCACAGATCTAGTACTTAGTGTAAAGAAGGAGGATCTAGTGCTTAGTGCATAGATATCCTATCTTGTGCGGAGTTCAACTCAGTGGCTTAGTGCACTAGAGTGACTGAATGTAAGATCTTGGTGAATAATAAAGAGGCGAAGTAGTTGGTGGACATAGCCCCACACTGGGGTGAACCATGTAGAGCTGGTGTCTTATGGTTTGCTTTGTGTTGTGTTATTTATGTTATGAATCTGCTTAGTGCTTGGATTATTATGTATAATGGATATATCTCTTATTTATTAAGTGTTTTACTTGTGTTAAGGGTAAATGGATGCTAGGTTTAACTTATAATGCTAAGTGCTAAGTGCTTAGGGTATATAATCATTCGTTGTTACTGCGTCGATCTACCTTTGATTATGCTCTGCGATGTTAAAAAACTATTGTATGTCACCTTATAAGCATTAATAGAACATTTTGCAAGGTTCTTTTATCACAGATCTGTCTCCCAGCCTGGTTACAGACACCTGTGTCCTGTAACCCCCCCTGCATCTACCTTGGGTGAGACTTCGCCTGCTTCACAGGTGTTGCCGAAAGGGTGGGTAGTAGGGGTTTTGTTGGTGCATTGTTTAGCGTTGAACCCTGGGTCTGCCCCTGTGCCAAAAAATGGTTCTGTTGTCGGGACCTGAAACTATGATTGCTCGGAATTGAAGTAAAGAAAAAGAGAAGCTTTGTGCATAGATCTGCTGCTGAAGTGCGCAATACTCTACTTGAATTGCGAAGCCTTGTGCCAAGAGAGTAAGTTTTTCTGAAGAAAAGAGGTAATATTTTAAAAGAGGTAAGATTTGTGCTTTGCTAAGAGAAAGATAAGTGAAAAATTTTGTTTCGAAAGCATGAATTTAAGTATGTTTAATAGATTTTGTCCTAGTCTGAAGGCTAGGGCACAGTTGAAAGAAAGAGTTGATTTGAGTAAATTTAATGGAAATGAAGAAAGATATGGTATTCATATGCATAGAAAGGGTTTTTGGACTAATAAGTGGATGCAAGAACCTAGAAAGAATTTTTGCAGATTGTAGGTCTAGCACTATGACCCTAAGGGAAGTGCGCAATACAGAAAAGGTTGGGGAACATTTAAAAGAAAAAGAGGATTGACTTTGTGTTATAAGTGTAGAAGGTCGAGACATATTGCTAAGGAATGCACTGAGGTAGGCCCTATTTGTCTTTGTTGTAAATTTGTTGGTCATAAGGTTGAGGATTTTCCAAGGATCATTGCTAAAGTTGAACAGAGAGACATATGCCCTAGCTGTATTTTTTGCAAGGTTGTTGGTCATGACGTTGAAGATTGTCCAAGGATTATTGCTAAGGTTGAAGGGATGAACATAAGGCAAGAAAATTATGAAAATAAACAAGAGACTAAGGGTATGTTAGAAAACCATAAAGAGAAAAGGTCAGAGGATGTTCAGACTATGTTATTACAGATGAAAGAAATGATGGATGTTCATAAAGATGTCAGTTTACCAGAAATCCTAAAAGCAAGACAGTGCATAAGTACAAGAATAAAACACATTGACATAGATTGTGTCTTGGATGAAGAAACACAAGTGAATATTATGACAGAAGAAACTTGGGAAGTTTTGGGAAAGCCAACTGTGATACCTTCTTTAGGAAGGATAGGCTTGTTTAAGGGAAAGATGATAAATTTATGTGGAAGAGTAACTAATGTACCTATTATTATTCATGGAACATCAACCGAAGAAGAATTTGAAGTCATTAGGTTTTTTAGGGACAACACCCCTTTCCCGCTTTTATTAGGTAAGACCTGGATTGAGAAGGATCGGATCAGAAGTAAAGCAGAGGAAGAAGCTACAGAAAATAAAAAGCAAGAATTAAGGGATTTCATATCTAGGAAAATAGACCTACTAATAGAAGAACAAGAAGATAAGTCAAAGCAACAGAGCAAAGTAACAACACAGGAGGGACATAAACCAAGAGATTTAGCCATCAAGGTTGAAAGAATGCAAGAAGTTTTGAAGAACATATCTATCTAAGAAAGAAGTATTCCCACTCGAGAAATGTTAAGAAAAGGGATATTGACTTCAGAACCTTTGAGGGTACCTCAGCAATGCAAAGCCACTATGCTAGGGGAAGATAAGAATAAAAATGGAAAGAGGATTCCAGAAACAGTTAAAGAGACTCATATCATAGGAAAGAAGGAAAGGAAGCTCAATAAAAAGAAGGCTAAGTTGATAAAGCTACAAGAAGTGACAGAAACCAGATGGAAGACTTCACAGACTGGAACCTCGCAGGAGGCAGGTTTCGTAGGATTTGAACCTCGCTGGACCAGCAAGTCCGCATAGATTGGGACCTTGCCCTGGCGAAACTAGATGATCGTTGGAGGCACCCCGACCGTTAGAATGACTCTCTGGAATGGTTAGAAAACACATTTATGTACTTTGTCTTCATGGCGTACACTCCGAAAGGAATTCCCATAGTCGGGAGTTAGTTAGGACAGATCCTGTTGTTGAAGCACAATGACTTCAACTTAGGAGATCAGAAGAACTATGCCATGTTGTCTCCTCACCACTACTTAATGAAGAAAACTAGAAAGAAACCTCACCTCATCTTGGAGCCATGGATTAAAGGGTTTTCATAGTCAAATGTATTGAATGTAATGAATATTCCCCATTTTGGCCGCCACCAAGAGGTTAACGCTTGCGTTAAACTGCTTATGTCATGCTATCATGGTGGATATCTCTAGCTCAATAGAAGGATTAATGTGGATACAATGCTGATCCACCAGATCACAAGTTTAAGTGTGAAGGGTCCTGACCCACAACAGTTTTATACAGGGAAGGTCTCAGACCATTCTTTAGCACAGTGCATCAAAGAAGCTTACGAAGAGGTCGAAAAAGAAAAGAAAGGTTACAAGGTATCCTTTATATAAGATGGTGCAGTGCACCTTACTTGTCAACTCCTAGCTAGAAATCTAGTGAGGAAGAACTACCCCACACAGGTCACTGGGTTTATGGTGGACCTCACAAGAGAGTGTGTGGAGGGCATGCAGATGAATTGAGCGAACTACCTCGTCAATGAATTAGAGAAGGATTTTCACGAAGCCCAGGACTTGGGATATGAATTCCATTACAGTTGGTTGATAATTTTGATCGTATTTGTTGCTTGGAAAATGCTTGAAGGAGCCACTTTTCCAGAGATCGAACCTTCGAAGCCGTTGGCCGCTCAATTTTTCACCTTATGGTATACCAACGACATGACAAAGCAGTGGCAGACCAATGTTGTGTTTCATGGATATTACCAGCAGTGGAAGGTCACCATCGAATCATTCTCGTGTATGAAACTGCGCACCCTACATCAGTACCAACCCATAGCAATTTTTCGTGTTGATCCCCACTTTATCTACATCACCGAATGCAAAGATGAGCACCAGGAAGAATTACAATCATATTACAAGCTGACAGATGATGATATGGAGTAGATAAAAAAGGAATGGCCAGAGGAATTTCTTGTACTTGTCATTGATGAAAAATTATCTGACACTGACACCATAGGAATCTCCATAGTTACATGAGTTGAGCATGTCAGACAATCCAATGGGAAGAAGAAGAAGAAAAAGTAGGAGGAAGTCCAGGACATAGAAAGTGATGAAGAGGACAATGCTTATGAAGATAACGGGTCTAACTCACTTGGAGGAGGAGGAGAAGACGAAGTAGAAGGATAGGAAGGAGGAGATGAAGGAGAAGAAGAGCAAGGAGGAGGTGAAACTACCACCCCTCCACCCGAAGATCCCCCTGTTGGGACAATGACACCACAGAAGAGGCAGGTTTCCCCAAAGAAACCTTTAGTAAGGAAGAAAACGTGCACCAATAAGCCATAGTTGGAAGCCACCCTCACAGATGATGACATCAGTTTAGTCTGCGGAGCTATGGAGGATGCCTCTGAGGACATATTGCAGAGATATGGAGAGAAGCGAGAGGAGCTATATGGAAGAATTGAGAAATAATTGAAGGATGCACAACAGGTTGTTCGTTTGGTCTGCACAATACCGATTGCACCCTCTTCATCGTAGACTGCAGAATTGGGGGATGAACCATCCCAATTGAGAAGGATTGTAGATGCAATAGAAGCTCAATTCCAGAGAGCTCAAGAAAATAAGGAAAAGGCTACAAAAGCCTTGAAAAAGGAGAAGGATGAAGACCTTGTAAAGTTACGAGAAGCGCATAATAGTGTAGCTACTCATGAAATTGAGAAAGCAGAGCTTTAGGAGAAGCATTAGGAGGAAAAAGTGCATCTACAGAAGGAAAAAGAGCAGTTGCTCACAGAGCCAGCTATGGTCAAAGAAGCGGTAAATAAATAATTTTTCTCTATGCCAGGCTTGACACAGGAAGAGAAAGAGTCGATCGAATCTCAAGTAGTCAAGCTCACAAAGACCCTCCAATATCTTTAGGCAAGGATAACTGATCTGGAGGCCCAAACAGTATCGAGAACCCCACAAGAGGTGGGTGACCAGAGGGAGGAGTCCACCAAGAACACAGTAGCGAATATAAGATCCCTCGCATCAACATGCAAACAGTTGAGTGACAAAAGCGTCCATACATATGAACGCCTTGCCAAGGATCCAGAGCTATGGAATCCAGAAGCACAGTTACAGGACGTGCAACAACAGGCATTTTCATTGCAAGCACAGATGAAGCTTCTCACAGAAGTGGAAAGGATGAAGAGATCCCAGGATCAGCACGCAGTACAGTAGCAAATCACTACCCTCTAGGGTAAGGTAATGGAAGTCATGCAGAAGCTACAACCTGTGCAAGACAAATCTTGCAAGGTGTTAGAGGAAATTGATGGTCAGGGCTCACAACTGGATCAATTAGTTGCAATAGAAGAAGTGTGCCTAGAAAGGCCTATTACAGAGAAGATAGTCTAGGATATCGTAGAGTAGGAGGTTCAGGTGAGACAGCAAGCCGAGGCAACTCAAGATAAGCTCAAGGCTTTCGAAGAAACATTGTTTGGGCCTGAGTGACTCAGGATGAGTCACAGGTGAGTGTTGGGGGCCTGTTGGCCCTTAACCAAGTTTTGAGGAAACTTTGGTCAATTTTGGCCCAATTTTGGACCTCGACACGATGGTCGAGGAAGGAGATCCTAGGCGGAGCTGAGATCGTGGATCTCACTTATTTTGCAGACTATGTGGACCCAGTAAGGGGTTCTCTAGGATTTTTGTAATGGGTTTATGGGATGTTGTCCCATGGGGTTTTCCCATGTTTAGGCCTTATTGTAAGGGTTTGTAAAAGTATAAATAAAGAGGAATGTATTATAGAAGTGAGTAGTTCTATGTAGATCACTAATGATTTGTGCAAAGGGATGTATGTGGTCAAGTCTTAGTGCTCGACTGTGATTTTGTAGAGGCGCTTAGTGATTGTAATGCTCAGTGTGAAGATCTAGTACTTAGTGTAAAGAAGGACGATTTGGTTCTTAGTGCATAGATCTCTTGTCTTGTGTGGAGTTCGACTCAGTGGCTTAGTGCACTAGAGTGACTGAATGTAATATCTTGGTGAATAATAAAGAGGTGAAGCAGTTGGTGGACGTAGCCCCACACTGGGGTGAACCACGTATATCTAGTGTCTTATGGTTTTCTTTATGCTTTGTTATTGTTTTTATGAATCTTCTTAGTGATTGGATTATTATCTATAATGGATAGATCTGTTATTGCTTAAGTGATTTACTTGTGTTAAGGGTAAATGGATGCCAGGTTTAACTTATAATGGTAAGTGCTAAGTGCTTAGGGTATATAATAATTCATTGTTACTGCACCAATCTACCTTTGATTATGCTCTGTGATGTTAAGAAACTAATGAATGTCACCTTATAAGAGTTAATAGAAAATTCTCTGAGATGATTTTATCACAGATCTGTGTCTCGGCCTAGTTACAGACACCTGCATCCTATAACCCCCCCTGCTTCTACCTTGGGTGAGACTTTTCTTTCTTTTCAAGTGTTGCCAAAAGGGCCAGTAGTCAAGGTTTTGTTGGTGCGTTGCTTAGCGTTGAACCCTAGGTCTGACCCTGTGCCAACAATCTCAAAGACTTCAAAGCACATGCATAGACTTGGTCTAGGAGAAAGATCAAAATCCTCTGCATGAACAATGGGGGGGAATATGTGAACCGATATTTCCAACATCTTTGTTCATAGGTAGGTATACAACTGCAACACATAGTACCTTACACTACACAACAGAATGAAGTAGCCAAGCGAAAGAAAAAATCCCTTAAGGAGGTGGCCATTTTCATGTTGTATGAAAGATCTCTATTGCCTAAGCTTTGGGTTGTGGCACTTAATTGTTCCAACCACATTCAAAACATATCTCCTCACAAATATTTCAAGGATCAGATCCCATTTGAAGCATGGAGTGGCAACAAACCAAAAGTCACTCATTTCCAAATATTCAGATTATGGGCATGGGCCCGCGTACCCTATGAAAAGAGTAAATCCTTAGATCCACATAGTACTTCATGCATATTCATGGGATATTCATATGGTGTGAAGGGTTATAGGTTACTTAACCCTTCTATTGATAGGATCATCATTGAGCACAATGTTTAGTTTGAGGAAACTCCCTTTCGTGCACCATTGGATCCACATGTAAATACCTATGTAAGACTAGTTGCACCAAATATAAATTATTATGAGTCCACTCACTCAAATCATGGTTCATATCTAAGATTCAAATCTGATTTATAAGATGATTAGCATGTCGATGATCATCGTGCAGATGCTTAGACACCATAGATTCCCAAGTGGGAACAAACCACCCTACATGCAACAAGAGACCTTGTGGGGGATCCAGAAGATCAGAGGAGGATGAGGTATCAATTTGATTATATACCTTATGCACTCACAAATACTAAACTAATGTTTCTCATGCATTATTATATGGTTCTAGATTCATACTCATAGACCTATGTAGAGGCTGCAAGAAATCCCTTCTAGGAAGCCGCCATGAAAGAGGAGTAAAACTCTCTCCTCAAGAAATAGACTTGGGATTTGGTTCCACTTCCTTCAAACATAAATATTTTCAGATGTAGATGGGTCTATAGAAACAAGAAGGAAACAAAAGGACATGTGAGGAGGTATAACAAAATACTAGTGGCCAAAGGCTTTCTGCAAATTCACAGGATAGACTATGATGAGACCTTTACTCCCATAGAAAATATGGACTTTATCTGATTGCCTCCTTCCATTGCAATAGCCATAGGGTGAAAAGTTCACCAAATGGATGTGAAGAATTTTTTTCTTCATGGGGATCTCTTAGAGGATATTTACATGAGCATTCGTAGGGTTCAATTCATAACTCATCCTTAGTATGATAAGTGAAGAAGTCCCTCTATGGCCTCAAACATGCACCTATAACATGGTATACAAAGATGGATTCCTACTTTCTCTCTCTGTACTTTGTCAGATGCAAATCAGATCCAAACATCTACATGCTAAGGACCTCAGACTCCTTATTGATCTTAGTTCTCTATGTTGATGACCTCCTGATCACAAGAAGTTTGGCCTCAACAATTGTTGTGGTTGAAGACATTCTGCACGAAATTTTTTCTATGACATACATGGGTCCACTACACTATTTCCTTATTCTCGAAATCGGTCAAGATTTTTTAGGAATCAAGCTATCTCAGACTATTTATGCCAGGGATCTCTTGGTTAGTTTCCACATGACCGACTACAAGTCAACAACCACACCCTTTTTGTTTGGTGTACATCTTGAGGATGGTAGGGATATACCAATGGTGTAAAACACTTTGTATAGATAGATTGTCAGGAGCCTTCTATCTTTCACCCACACCTAGTCAGATCTCTCATATGTAGTAGGGCCATCTTCCAAGTACATGTAGGAGCCCCATGAGCTACATTGGAAGGATAGAAAGTGAATTCTTAGATATGTTCAGGGAACCATAGGTTATGGGATCCACTATGCAAAAGCTTTTTCATTGGATCTCATGGGCTTCACCATTTCTAATTGGGCTGGCGATAACAAAAATTGCAATTCCACGTGTGGGTACGAGCTTAGTTTTGGTTCTGGTCCCATCTGTTGGTCGAGTAAAAATAAATCAGCTATTTCTATACTGTCAGTATAGGTTAAGTGCAAAGGAGCAGTCAATGTCACTATTCAGTCACTTTGGCTTCATAACTTCCTCACCAATCCTCGCATCCAGTTTCATCATCTGATTGTCATTTGGTGTGACAATCAAAGTACTCTCAAGTTTTACAGAGACCCGGTGCAACAATAGTGGACCAAACACATAGAGATCCACATGCATTACATCAAAGAGCTAGTACATGACAGGATCATCGATTTGCAGTATTTTCCATCCTTTGAACAAACTACATACATCTTCACCAAGACGTTTTATGAGGAGAAGTTCCACCTTTTGCACGATCGTCTTGGAGTGAAGGAAACAATTTCTTAGCAACTACCATTCTTCCTTCTTCTTTTTGATGCAATATACTTTGAGGGGGTGTTCCCATGAGGTTTTCCCACTTTCCTCTATTTTTCATTGTTTCATTCTGAGATTCATTGTACAATGGGTACCTAACATAGCCTTTTTTTTGGTACCCATTCATCATTTACAACCTAGTAATGTTCACAGGGTGTGTTGGAGATATTACACACTCACCTAGTATTTATTTTCCTAGGTTTTCTAGTCCATGTTGAGGGTTCCCCTAGTTAGAGATATTCTCCCCTAGATGAGGGTGCCACATCCTATTTAGTCTTGATTTAGTTACACCTCATTTATACTAGTGGAATGGAGTCTTGTATGAAAACCTCGGTATTATCACCAAGTGTTGCATGAATACCTCAGTATCATCACCATGAGTGTGTACTTACCTTGGACTCATCACCAATAATGCACCACACATGTGCATGCATTATTCTCTCCTCACTCCACTAGTAATTATTCAATTAACTAATGATGCATGGCCAGTTAAGTAGGACTAGATGGAAATTCACTCTAGTGTCTATTTGTGAGTGTCTAGATCTCTCTAGATCACTACTATGGAAAATTAGTTACTCATGTAGCCTATATCTATTTTAAATTATTCACTCTTTGAGTGTGGAATTCAATTAATAAAATCATTTCATTCCACTCTCGTCTCTTCTCTCTCACAAGTTTTGTGTGTTCATTTTCTACTAGCTACGTTCGTTGTGAAAACTTCACAATTTTCTGATGAAGAATCGAATTCCTCGCATAAAATGAAATCCATGGCACTCATTTAAATTGTTCAAATATATTTTTCACTTAGTTACATAACTAAAATCCTTTAAAGAAATAAATAATGCTCTATGCATCTTGGAGATTCACACAACAACCTTGGCTTAGCAAATTTTTATTTCCAAATCACATTTGAGTTCTGGTAGCTAGTTAAAACCTAATATATGAATGTATTTGGAAATAAATGCTTCTTTTGGGTTTATTTTAAATTATCTTAACCTATCCTATAATTTTGGCATATGCAATAAGTATGGCTCAGAAAGATAAGAGAAGATAGCTCAAGACTGAATATCTAGAGGACAAAGAAAAAGACGAAGAGAAAAACCCTAATTCATCTTTCTTCTCCGATACCTCCTACAATATAGGGTTAAAGGTATGCCTAGAGTGGATCCATATTTATGAAATGTTAGAAAGAGGAAACTTCTTGATGTTGACAATGGGGACATGGATACGTTTCAAGATATTAGAAGATCAAACCTTCACCAAATAGTTGCAAGCCCTGTAATTTTTCCATACTATGATATGGTATGTTGGATTCTCTCACATATTGATATTGAAACTTGCACAATTGTTGATGCATCTCTCCAAGTAGTAGGGCCTTTCAGGATAGATTATTTGAATGATATGTATAAACTAAGCCCACCTAAATTTAGTTCATATAAACCATTTCTAAAATATTTTGAGAGTCGGGTATCAAAAGAATAAGAGTGGAAATCTTTGTCTTAATTAGAGTCTGGTGGTGTGATCCTACATCATTTAAATCCAATTCAAATAATCTTTATACAATTCAACATCTCAAGGTACCCTATATGTCAGTAGCTACCATGCTCTACAAAATATATGGTGAAAACGTCTCCCAACACTTTAGATTAGAATGGGTTCCAATATTGAATCAGATAACCAATAAGGGTTCAATATTTAGTTGGGCCCAAATTTTATCAACCAATGTTCAATAGGCCATAAATAAGTCATTTGAATTCCCACCACGATATACTATTGCTTTCTTCATGTTTACATATCTAGTTGATGTTGTGTGTGCAAAAACTCCTTTTCCACTAATAAAATAGAATTGTGGACCTAACCAACTTCCTATTCACTCAATTTACTCCATACTCTAAAATATTAAGTACAAGTACCATTTCTATGATATTTGTGACATTTATATTGTACCCTTGTATGCTTTTTTTTCAAGTGTTCAACTGATAGATTTACTCAAGGGCATAAAAAAACACTTATGGATATTGGAGATTGGTTCCTAGATGATTTTTTTTTATATATTAGGTTTATGGTTGTGCAACAACCCCACATTTGTTGCCAAAAGATGTCCTTGACAAGATATTATTAAGAGAAATAACTTTTCAAACTGTATCTACAAGAACAATTGTTTCCCTAATGATGAATTCAAAGAAAATATGGCCTTCTTTCCCTCTCAAGATTGGAATTTATTCTTTGTTAAATTAAAAAATGCAAGAAAAGAGGATAAACAATTGGAGGATGTATCACTACATTATACAAACTTCAAAATGCATGATCCAAAAGATGTGGTTAAAAATCAACATAGAATGGTCAAGTATTCAAAATCATATCAGCATGAACAGTTTCCTCTTGATATTATATTCAAAGGTGCTGAAAATGTTCAAGATATTATTTTGAGAATTGAAGGAATTAAATATATTAAGAGGAAGGAAAATGTGATGGCCTAGAAAAATGAAAGATCAAGTAAATTTTATGAAGAAAAGGAAAGAATTATGGGTGTTGAATACATCTAGTAAGGAAAATCATCTCAAAAAATAGAACTTAAGCATCAGGGTAAAAATGAATCTTCCCAACATAGGTAGAATAATGAATAGAACATAGACAAATCAACATAGGATAAGCATATTGCATAACAAACAAGGATGAGTTAGTTAAAGATATGAAAAAGGACAAATATGGTAATGAACAACAGAACAAGTCCTCCACAAAAGGGAGAAGCACAAAACCATAAACTCTTGTATCAAAAGGTGTAACTTTGATAGAAGGAAATCCACATAAAAGTCTAGTAGCTAAATATTCACAAATCAAAGCTACAAATAAACCAACCATCTCAGTTATCAATTTCTACTATTAGTGGAGAAATGGTGCCCTTAGCATTGTCCTTAAATCAATTGGAACTAGTAAAAGAGAGTGTGGTTCCCCTAGGAGAATACTTCTTTAGTAGTTCGAAGAAAGGAATTATGAGGGATATACCAAAGAAAATAAAAATAAGGGTACTTGAGAAAGAAACTTCTAGACAATTCCTAGCATGGAATGTTGTAGGAAAAGAACCATAAAAAGTTTCACAAGAAACAACTTTTTCTTTATGGGTTTTTGCTAGTGCTAATGCATGGAATGTAAATGAGATTGTATGAGGAATGGAGAAGAAAAAGGAACAAATCACTGTTCTTTATGAAAGACTTAGAGATCAGAAGTATTTAATTGAGGAGGCACATCAGCAACAAATCAATCAACTTGAGGAACAACATGATTCACACAACTTTTTTTCTTAAGGATTAACATAAGATAGAAATTGATAAATTAGAAGAAGAATATCCAAAATAAATTTATGTCACAAGAAATAAATAGGAATTATAGTTAAAAGAGATGTTTGAGTATTATTAGAAGAAAAAGAATACCTTGGAAGAACAGGTAAATAAATTGAATGAAGAGAAGAGTTGTATTGAATTCTTCAAGTCTGAACTATTAAGTGTCAACTCCAAACTAAAAGATGTTCAAGTTAATGTCTATATCAAACTTAGTTAAATTCAGCAATATCGCAATGATTTTCTTAAGTTAACTGATCAAATAGAGATCCGGGTGGAAGAACATAAAGCTGCTCAAACATCTTTTACAAGATCAAAGTTTGGGAGGTAAAAAATGAAAAGGAACATGAAGACATTCCAAGGTTGACTAACAAAGAAAGGGCTTAGACCCATATTTTATTAGATTCCTAGATTAATTCTAAATAATTTACAAATGGTTTGGTTAAGGATTCTAATCAATTGTGTTCCAAATTATGGGATCAAGCTATGGATATCATTGAAGACTAAAATATTCCAACTAATGAGTATTTAGGGAATGAAGCTCCAAGCAATCTCTATGTTGTCAATTTGGAATAGAAAAGGCATACCAGTACATAATTCTCAAATTAGTACAATCAAAAGTGATATGTTGAAGGAATATGTTACAATTCCCTCGGAGTGTCCCAAAGCATTTTCATCTTTCTTTTTGAAATTAAAAAAGAAAAATTCACAAATATTAAACAAAATGTATCATTGTGAATTAGGCCTAAGTGGTCTAAAACATCCCCTCCTTGAGCATATGACGAATATTTTTAGTAAATTGGAATCATATTTTTAAGAGAAAGATAATAAACAATAAATACTATGTTCTTCTCATGTAACAAAGTAACACCTAATTTGGAGGAATTAGTTGTAACATAAATAATTAAAATGATATGATTTATGGGTATTAATAAGGGATTCCTCGAATGAAGTAGGGGTTGGAAAACTTGGCATTCAAATATTGTATATTTTTATCAAACATTTTATGAAAAACTGAAGGCTCATATCTTTCTCGAGAAATATTTCTATGTGAATGTGAGATTGTATGTTTCTGCATTTTTATGATTTATATATTTGTGTGAAATTTCTTTCAAAATTCATTTAGCTCTCAAATTGATATTTTGATTAGATATGAGAATACATGTTAGATTTTTTGAATAACTATTTATTTGGAAAACTATATGTATCTTCACTTAAAACTAATGATTTTTTGTAAATTCTTTTATTAAAATTCAACAATTATTATCTTGTCTTGTATTTGATTTTAGTGATATACACTCCTAGCTAGGACAACTTAGTATTAATATCTAATTAAAGATACCATAGATAATATAGATATTTAATTAGTTTAAGCTAGATACTTAGAATCAATTTGTTAGATTTTCTCGATTTTGTGTTTAATTTTAAAACCTTTAGGTGGAAACCCGACCCATGTACTGGTGGAGATCACTATCCCAAATGAGAGAAGATCTAATTGGGATATACCATTAGTTGATCCTCCCACATTGTTGGTAGAAGGAATTTTTCCAGCTATCAACAATTTTGGCATTAGAAGGAGGGTTGAGTGATATGCATGGCTATTAAATCATCCTGCAATTCCAATTCATCTTAGTCATATCATACTAAATCACCTCCACAAAGAATCTCTCTTCATAAATATACTAGTGAAATTTCAAAGAACAAGAAAAGCATAGTTTTTTATATGTGTATTCAGATGAAAAAAGTGACCCTATTTCTACTTTATAGACTGAAGTTGTAGTCTCTACCACTACTGAAAAACTTGCATTCATTAATCCTCAACTATAATTGTCTAGAATATTGACCATAGCACAAAGAGAATAGTTTAGACTATCACTCATTGAATTCACAATCCCTACAAAAGGTAAACAATCTCAGAGATCACAAACAAGTGTTATTGATTTTTCCTCTCGAGTTAACCCTCTTTTTGAATTGTTAAAAATTTCACAAGGAATAGAAGAGACTGGAATTCATTTCATAGGTGATGATGGTAAACCACCATCTCCTCCAGAAATTCCTCCTTATACTCCTTCAGAATCTCAACAAGGAGTCGTATCAAGGAATTCTGAGACAATGTTCTCAAGGAAGCCAAAGACAGTCTCCTTAAAGAATTCAAATACCATCTCCAAGAAGAAACATGGCTAATGTACCCAGAAGATGGTCTCTTTCACTAGGAGTTGTTTCTATTCCAGGAACAACTCCTGATTTTCCTAAGCATACAGAAATGTTTTTACTCAATTTTGATCTTGATAAAAATGAGTCACCTAAAGGTCATGTAAGTAAATGCATGTTAGCAGTAAGTTTAATGAATTTACAACATTAAGATGTTTTTTTCCATTTGTTTCCACATAATTTTGAAAGGAAATCATCTACTTGGTACTTTGCATTACCATAAGGATCAATGACCAATTGGAATGAATTTGAAACTGCATTCATGAAGAAATTTGGTGAAGATAAAACCCCAACAACATTGGTGTTAGAATTGTCTATGATGAGAATGAACTCAAAGAAAAAAATAAAATATTTCTAGCACTAATGGATAAAATTCCTGAATATTCTAGGCCTTCCACCAATGCAATCATTGAATTTTATACCACAACTCTTCCTTTTTCAATTTCCATGTTTGTCAAAAGAGCTAGGAAAAACACATTAACTAAGACTTTTCAAGGAACCTTGGATGTGGAAAAAGAAATGATGAGCATTGTGGGTAAATTGCTAGCAAAAGAAAAGAAAACTTTTCCACCTGTCAAGAAACAAACCATAATCAAACTACAGATGAGAAAAAATACAAAGAGATTGTAGACATGGATAGTCTTCAAAGAATAATTAAAAAAACTCTCGAATGACATCATATATATTAAAAAATGTTTAGGGGAAGGCACATCTTAGAAAACGCCATAGAGACCTCCTTTTAGGAGAAATACCTGTTGGACACATCGATCATAATGAGAGGGAGGGGGGGTGAATCAGTGTAGGTCTCTTTTTCACATCCTTTCACAAAAACTCCTTAGTTAGAAATCACAATTTACTCATCACTTATTAATGTCAATTTATAACTAGTTGTATGTAAACATATATCAACAACATAGATCATCAATAAGCCATCACCACAAAAAACACAAGGAACACAAGATGTATGTACAATTTTATTTTATTATGGACTACAATCCTTGGGGTATTATCAACAACAACTTAATGGAGTATCAACTCCACAAGAGCACCAGCTCTGCAATGCAAGACTCAGCTTACACAACTCAGCACAAACTGACAAGAGAATTCAATCCTCAACAGATACCAATTTGTCAACACGTACGCGACCTGTTAGTAGTGCAGCATGAATATGTACATGCCCTATCTATAGTGCAGCCCACATATGTATGCAGCCTATCTGTATTGCAACCTGTGTATGCCTCCTAAAGAACTAGGGTTTTATCTCCCCTTGAAAACTCAGATCTTTTTCATACTCTGTCACATCCACTTATGTCTTTCACTATCCAATTTGTACCATAACCAATCACAACACATCTATGTTTCCCAACAACTTACTCATTCTCCTCAACCATACAATATGAATGTTACCTAATCATGTATAAGTAACCAATATACTATGGAAACCATATCAGTAGTGAAACATAAGAGTATTTCTCACTCAATCAATCAACCAACATAAACCATATCACAACAGCCATACCAAGAATGCCTTAATTATTTCCATATAATAAGAAAACATATCCATCAATACAACTATGCAACCATACCAAAATCTTCTATGACAGATCTGATCCCATAGAATGTCGATCTGGAATTTGCTTCAGACTTCAGGAACCTGGTACCAAATCTCACTCAAATCTCCATGAATCTTTCCAATTGTACACACTCTGCTCTCCTTCATCCCGTGTGTGTACGCATCCTGCCTCACTGCAGCCCATGTATGTACGCACTCTGGCTCACTACATACCACGTACTCCTTCAGAAACTAGGGTTTCTAAACTTCCAAAAATTTCACCATCAAGATCCCAGACTTACAGAAAATTTGATGCGTCCATGACTACCTGCAATGAATATTTCACCCAAAATAGATCTTCAATATGCTCAAGAAATTTGCATGACCAAGAGACCCTTTCTCTCTTATTTATATTGTCCAAGTAACTTCCTTTAGAAGAATCCACTTAGCCACTTTGTCCACATATCCACTTTTTCCACATAACCACTTTGTCCAAACAACCACCTTTGTCCAACTTTTTCCACTTAGCCACTTGTTCACATAGCCATTTGTCCACTTAATCCACTTTCCTTATTGTTATCACTGAAATTTCGTCCACACAGGGCGACAAGAACTCAACATCATCAACACAGAAAAACAATCATCCATGGCACAAGGATTAACTCCACAGCACATCAAAAG
>JASDQU010504979.1:71418-89564 GCA_032191745.1 Picea mariana | reverse complement strand
TTTGTCTGGAACTTCCGTTGGACCCGAAATAAAAAAATAGTAGTATATATGTTATTGATTTTCATGATTAAAAAAATAAAAAATAGTACTATGATAGTCCATCCGTCTAGGTCTAACAATGGATATTTAGTTTTGGTAGAAAAAGTTTTTTTTACTAATAAGAAACTCACTCGTCCTTATAGCATTAGTCTTTATTAAAATATTTATATATTAAAAAATATGTAATCATTATTTTCACAGCACTTCACTACTTTTTAGATGAGACAATGAATTGTTAATATGTTAAAAAAAAAAACTGTAATGATAATTTTTATAGTAGTATGAGATAATGATTTGTTAAAGTATTTATATATATAATTTATTCTATTATATATTATGTTGATGAAATAATGGTAATACTAGAATATTTTTTCACAAGGGTGTTGGGTGTGAGTTGAGCAACATTACATGCATAAACTTATTAAATTATTAAGATTTACTGTTAGTTTATTTCATGTAGCTTACAAGTATAGATCATAAACAAATTTGACCTGTTTACTGATACCACAATTCTAAATGCATCTAACAACATAAAGAAAATTGTGAATTCAATTATTCAAGCAACAACAAAATACCTGACATTCATCTAAACCATTTAAACGACGGAATAACATAAGAACATAACATAAACGTTTATATGTTAATGATTAACCAACTTACTACATACGAAGGATGAACCTCCCAACCATATGCACTATTGTTCATTTTCTCTCACAACAGACCACCCCCGAGATGAGGTTGTGAGTCCACAAGGAGATCCAACCTACTGGTTGTCTACTCTTTGTTGGCCATCGACCAAGTTTTGGAGAACCTTGGTCATGTTTTACCATTTTTGGGACTTCGACAGGCTGGTCAAAGATGGAGTGCTAGGTGAAGCGAAGATTGCGGGATCTCGGCCCCTTTTTAGGGCACTTTTGGGTTTAGGGTTTATGTAACGAGTATGGGATGTCGACCCATGGGTTTACCCATGGTTAGGACCATTTTGTAATGTATAAATAGAAATCTAGGTGATGTAAGTGGAGTGACCTAGTAGAATCGGCTTAGTGCGGAGCTAGAGGCTTTGTGCATACTGTGTGTTAAGACTTGCAGAGCTAAGTGCAAGTGATTGTAAGAAGCTTGTGTGCAGACTGTGTAAGAAGGCTTTGTGTTATGACCTGATCTGGGAAAGGAGGATCTGGCGAGGTGCGCGCAGATCTCATGTCATATGTGGAGTGGGGTTTTTGGGCTCTGTGCATGTAAGAAGATTGACAAAAGATAATAAAAAAGAGAAGAGTTGGTGGACGTAGCCCCACACTGGGGTGAACCACGTATATCATGTGTTATGGTAGCTTTGTGCATTGTGGTTGTTATATTGTTCATATGATTTAAGCTTAGTGCGGTAATGAATGTTTAGATGAATCTGGTATGATAGATTAAGTGCTTAGTGATGTGAATAAATGCTAGATCTGATTTCTTGTGATTAGATGTGTTAGATCTAGTTGAATACTGCGTTGTTTTGTAATTAGGGTTTGGATCTGCGATGTGAATAAGGGTTAAATATTGATGAATGCTAACTGTTAAGTGCTTTGTTAGAGTGGTGTAATCATAGATCTGTGTCCCAGCTCGGTTGCAGACATTTGAGTCCTGCAACCACCCCTGCCTCTACCTCGGGTGAGACTTCATCTGCTTCGCAAGTGTTGCCAAAAGGGTCGGTAGTTAGGGTTTTGTTGGTGTGTTGTTGAAGCGTTGAACCCTGGGTCTACCCCGTGCCAACACTCTCCACACATTGTAGCCCCAAAACCCAGGTTCTACTCCCACAACAGTCCCAATCCTCCAACACTCTTAATCACAACCTACACCATGCAAAAAATGCACCTCCTCACTTCTCACAGTCCCTCAAGCTATATCATTCATTTATCAAGGCTTCCATTACACCCAGTTGACCAGAAACTCTCAGTTGGGGACTTTCAGGAACTCTCAGCTGCCCAAGGAGTTCTCACAACAACCTTCACAAGACTCCTAAGACATTTCCTCAACAGGAAATGGCACCACAGGCTTACATCCCTATTTACAGGCACACAGACCTCTTTCTCAGCATAAAAAAACAGAAAAACAATGACTTCCTTTAAGTATACCATGGTCGATGCTCTTCCCATCCCTCAACTCTCCCTTTGCTGCCCAAGAACTGCATGTAAAAAGCGTCCCCATTCTACATACAAAATTCCCTTCTTATCCCCTGCTTTCTTGACACTCACTCTTCCCAAGGATGATTGTACCTCGGGCCATGCTCCCCAATAACTATGGGATGTGACCTCTTACACCCACCCTCTTACATGAGTTAAATGATTGGATTTGGGAACACTCAACAACAAATAGAAGGCTATACATAAACATAATGATTTCGGGAATGTGGTTTGGATTAATACCCATGAATAATTTCCCCTTGGACCCCCTCTCCCTTGTGGAATCATAGCCCCCCATCATTTTCATTCCTCTCATATTGCAGCCAACAATTATTACTTTTGTTAATTATTCAAGGCACATAGTATTCGATTCAACCCTCGACCACATGAAATCAATATGGGTTCTTCGCCCCGACACATTGGCTCATGAGTCTAATTCACATGGATTAAAACTGGAGATGTTACATTCCCCTCCCCCTTATTTTTTCACTAACCTCAGTGTACAACACCCTACAAGTGTAATTTCATTTTACAATTATGGCTCCCTGACCATTAATCAACATATAGGCTCTTTGGCCCAAAATCACATAGGCATTCCAGCTTAAAAAAAATTACATAGGCACTTCGGCCCAAATACAAAAAATACATAGGCGCTTCGGCCCCAAAACATATATATAATCCACTAGCATCCTCCTACAATTATCTCAATTTCCACCAACTCTCTTCCTATTGACCTGCCCAACCCAAGGAGTGTACCATTCACTTATCAGGGCTGACACAAGGAATGTGCACCCTTCACTGTTGTTATTCCATCAGGCTGCACCATTTTTTTATGAGGGTCTCTCTAGCACAAGTCATTGGGAATCTCACTACTTGGATCTCAAGTGATCCGGATTATTTTCGGAACAAAATGAAAGAAAATATATTACAATGAAATACTCATGAAAATTGTCAGAAATGGAGAAATACAACAATACTTGATTTCTACTAATGAAAGAATTGTAAAGACACTGTGAAAATATAGAGTGCAATACTCGGTAGAATGTTGGCAGCTTTATCTCTAAGAAGAGACGTGAAAACTACGTTCATTCACAAGAAGATGATTACAATGAGGCTTTGAAGGCCCTTTTATGATAAACATGAATGCCACAAACCTAGACATCCAAAAACCTAACCCTAGGAGATGAAACGACAAAAGTTATGTGGGGCCCATTTGGGTAAGTTAGTACATTAACTTCTTGAGGTCATAACTTTTTCATATGATCTCCATTTTAGGCGTGTGATAGCCCGTTGAAAGGTATTTTTAGGAACTACGCATTATGTCGTCAAACTTTGATTCCATCTACACTTTCACTATGGCACGCCAAAGAAACATTGTTTAGGGCCCCAAAATGGCCCTGGAAGTATAGAAAGATGTGTTGACATGAAAACTTCCAAAATAAGTCAGTTGGATTAGGTGGGCAGACACCAGTCTCCACCTGGAAGATGTGTAGGGCTTCAGATAGCCCCAGAAGTGTAGAACCCACAATTACAAAGAAGTACAGAAGAACGTGTTGAACTAAAAACTGATAAGAGGAGCCACTTGGGATAGTTGGGTGGTCACCAATATCCACGTGGATCATCAATGGAATCACTACTAGGAATAACTACCAGGAAATAACCAGCAGTGACCTTGTTGCTATAGTACAAATTGCACAGAAGTTCACTCTTCATGCCAGACAAACTGGTTCTTCGATAGTGCAACTCCATAGGATTTCACTCTTCATGCCTAACAACCTGGTTTTTCTTGTGTACTCGCCCTCTAGGCTCATGCATCCCTTTCATTGTTATATAGTTCCTCATGAGATCCATAATTTTCCAAGGTGTTTTCATGTAGACAAATGTCAACTTGTTGCTAGACTTCCATTAGCAATCTATAACTTGTGGCAATCATCCCATCTGCATCATATGCATACAGTCAATATGAGACATCATCATATAATTTTCATTATAAAATTCCAAATATGTTTTACACAGGAAAACATAATTTCCCAAACATGAGTTTTTTGCTCATAGTTCTTTGGCTCTTGCAGTAGTATATATTAGTCTTCCTTATGGGCTTACACCCTCACCATATCCAAGACCATTTCTCTTGCAATTTTCTCAATTTTCATGCAGCCAAAAAAGTTGTTAGCATATCATAACAATTTTCAATTGTTAATTTCTCAAATTTGTTTATATAGGAAAGTGAATATTCCCACGCATGAGATTTTTTCTCATTATATTTGGCTCTTGCAGCTATATATATTAGTCTTTCTTATGGGCTTGCATCCCTTCCATATCCAAGACCACTCTACTTTCAATTTCCTCAACTTTCTTGTAGTCAAACAAGATTGTTAGCACTCATGCACATTTTGAGTAGTTCATGCAATTATCTCGGAATTGTAATTTACCATCAATTCAATCATTTCCAGCCATTATTCACATTAAAAATGGAATTAAACTATTCGCCCTTAACCAAGTTTTGTGGAAACATTGGGCATGTTTGACCATTTTTGGGACTTCGGCAGGCTGGTCAAAGATGGAGGGCCCAGGTGGAGCTGAGATCACGGGATCTCACTTGTTTTGCGAACTTGTGGACCCAACAAAGGGTTATTAGGGTTTATGTAACGGGTATGGGATGTCAGCCCATGGGTTTACCCATGTTTAGGCCTTTTTGTAAATGTATAAATAAGTAGCTAAGCGATGTAAGAGCTATGACTACTAGTTATTGATTGGCTTAGTGCATGACTAGTTGGCTTAGTGCAAGGAATTGTAAGTTATTGTGTAAGGCTTTGTGCTAGTAAGGAGTTGGCTCTGTGCCTTGACTTGGTTTTGGGGAAGGTGGATCTAGTGTGTTGTGCATAGATCACATGTCCAGTGCGAAGTTGATTATGTGGCTTCGTACACAGGAGCAGATGCATGTAGGAAGATTAAAGATTAATAAAGAAGAAAAAGAAGTAGGTGGATGTAGCCCCACACTGGGGTGAACCACGTATATCCTGTGTTGATGTGCTTTGTGCGATGTTGTTGATGTTGTTTATGTGCGTATCTTCTTAGTGTTGTTTTTATAACATATCATGAATGCATTTGATGTTGTTGCTTAGTGCTTAATGGTATTTGAATGTTAATGCTATGTGCTAAGAGGTTTTAAGGGCTTGATCTTGATTATTACTGCATTGATCTATAATAAGGGTTAGTCTACGATGTGAATGAGAATAATAATATAATTGGTTAAGTGCTCTGTTAAGTGTTGTAATCACATATCTGTGTCCCAGCATGGTTGTAGACACCTGAGTCCTGCAACCCCCCCGCCACCTCTACCTTGGGTGAGACTTCATCTGCTTTGTAGGTGTTGCCTAAAGGCTCGGTAGTTAGGGTTTTGTTGGTGCGTTGTTAGAGTTGAACCCTGGGTCTACCCCTGTGCCAACAAATGGTTCCGTTGTCGGGACCTAAAACTTTGATTGCTGGGAACTGAAGAAAAGAGAAATCTACGTGTGTAGATCTGTTGTTGTTGTGCGCAATATTCTACTTGACTTGTGAAGCTCTATGCTAAGAAAGAAACTTGATCTGAAGAAAAGAGGTAAGATCTTAAAGCTTTCTACTCTGGTAAAGGTAAGATAAGAGGAATATTTTTCTTCGAAAGTATGAATATAGGTATGTTTGATAGATTCTGTCCTAGTCTAAAAACTAGCGCATAGTTAGAAGAAAGAATTGATCTGAATAAATCTAATAGAACTAGAGAAAAATATGTTATTCCTATGCATATAAAGAATTTTTGGACTAATAAGTGGATGCAAGAGCCCAGAAAGAATTTTTTCATATTGAAGGTYCATCACTGTGATCCCAGTGCGCAGTACAAGAAAGGCTGGGGATCATCTAAAATAAAGAGAGGATTGACACTATGTTATAACTGCAGAAGACCGGGACATCTTACTAAGGAATGCCCTAGTATAGKTCCTATTTGTCTTTGTTATAAAGCTATTGGTCATGAGGTTGAATATTGCCCAAGGATGATTGCTAAAGTTGAAAAGATGAACATGAGACAAGAAAACTATAAAGAAGGTCAAGAGACTACAGATATGTTCAAGAATCATACAGAAAAAGAGTCAAAGACTATGTTAATACAGTTACAAGAGATAATGAATGATCACAGAGACATCAGTTTAACAGAGATCCTGAAAGAAAAATAGTGCATAGTTACCAGAATAGAAGACTTCGACATAGACTGTGTATTAGATGAAGAAACACATGTGAATATTATGCCAGAAAGCACTTGGGAAATTTTGGGAAAGCCTATTATGGTACCTTCATTGGGAAGGATAGGCTTGTTTAAAGGAAAGATGATAACCCTATGTGGAAGAGTTACTAATTTACCTATGATTGCCGATGAAACATCGACTGAAGAAGAATTTGAAGTCATTAAATTTGTTGATAACATCGCCCCCTTTCCAGTTTTGTTAGGGAAGACTTGGATTGATAAGGACCAAATCAGAAGAAAAGAAGTAGAGGAATCCATGGAAAATAAAAAGAAAGACCTAAGGGATCTCATAGCTAGAAGAATAGATCGACTGATAGAAGAACGAGAAGTTGAGTCGAAGCAGCAGAAGGAAAGAGAATTAACTATCGAGGTTGAACGAACGCAAAATGGTTTGAAGGACCTATCCATGCAAGAAAGAAGAATACCTGCCATGGAGTTAATAAGAGAAGAGGTATTACCTTTGCACCCTTTGAAAGAACATCAACAATGTGAAGCTACTAGGATAAGAGAAATTAATAATAAGAATGGAAAGAAGAATCCATAAACTCAAATCACAGGAAAGAAGGCAAGAAATCTCAGTAAGAAGAAAGCAAAGTTAGAAAAACTATAGGAAGTTTCAGAGAAGACTTCGCGGGAGGTAGGCTTGAAGAACTTGAACCTCGTCGGAATAGCAGAACCACGCAGAACGGGACTTTGCCATGGCGAAGCTATATCATTGTTGGAGGCGCCTCGACCGTTAGAATGACACTCCATAATTGCTAAAAATGTAGTTATTGATGGAAAGACCGCCATTGGAACGTTGAGACCTCACCATAATGAATGGATGCGCATTGATGGATGCATTCATGCCCATTGGAGGAATCCATTACGATGATTTCCTATTTAACCCGTCGGACGCTGCGCTGGGACCACTTTTTGCAAACTATGATATCCGAACTAACAAAGAATCCATTGTATCACGATGTGATTTATAGACTTCACCATCCATCTAATTACCTCACTTGTCTAATCGCATTCCAGATTTATTTGGTTGCAAGTGTGAAGGTCGGGCGAACATAGCACACTAGCGAAGTATGTGGAGGATATTCTGATAGACCTCATGGATGAGAGAGTCATGTCTGTAGGAATACAGGCGTCGTCGACTAGAGGATTGCAAGCATCCCCCTCGACTTCACATCGGTCTTTCCAGATTACATCCTGCCTTTGGTTGGCACGGTTAACCGCAACAACATCCCATGGGATTTTGAATACACATTGATCACTGTGTACCTCCTGAAGGGGATACACGTAGTTGGACCCCAGTTAGGACATATTCCATCTCTAAAGAATAGTGACTTCAACCTTGGCGACCAGAAGAACTATGCGATGCTCGCGCCACATCAGTATTTGATGAAGACGACTGAGAATAAGCCGTGCATAGTCTCCCAATCATGGATAAAGGAACTCGCGCAGTTGACGATCCTGAATATAATGAAGATCCCCCACTTCGGCCGACATCAACAGGTTAACGCTTGTGTTAAAATCTTCCTATCGTGCTACCATGGAGGGAATATGTGGCTTGATAGACGCGTGACTGTGGATCCGACGTTGATCCATCTCATTATAGTACTGAGCATGCAAGGACCATAGCCTCAGTAGTTCTACCCATGGAAGACTTCTAATCATTCTCTGGCACAACACATAAAGGAAGACTATGGTGATGTAGAGAAGTGAAAGTGAGGCTACAAGGTAGCCTCCATCCAGGATGGCACGATATGTCTAGCTTGTCAGCTTATAGAGAGCAAGCTCGTCAGAAAGAACCGACCAACACAAGTCACTGGATTTGTAGTAGACCTCGTAGGGAAGTGTGTAGAAGGAATGCAAATGAATTGGGTGAGTTACCTCGTCGACGAGTTGGAGAAGGACTGTCGCGAAGTGAAAGATCAGGGATATGAGTTTCATTTTAGTTGGCTATTGGTATTGATCGCATTTGTCTCCTGGAAAATGCCAAAAGGAGTAGCCTTCCCAGAAGTTGAGCCATCAGAGTCGTTGGCCGCAAGGTTCTCCACCATGTGGTACAGGAATGATATGGAGAAGAAGTGGCAGTCGAACGTTGTCTTCCATGCTTACTACCTACAACTGAAGCGTTCTATTGAAGCATTCCCTCGAATGAAACACAACACTTTGCATCAATACAGGTCGCTAGCAAAGTTTCGTGCAGATCGACACTTTATCTACATCACTACGCACAGGGATGAAAGTAAATAGGATCTACAGTCTTATTATAAGATGACTGGCGAAGATATGGAGGAGATAACCAAAGAATGGCCAGAAGAATTCCTTGTACCAGTGGAAGATGCAGAACTCTTCGACCCCGACATCATCAGAAGTCCCTTGGTCACCCAGGTCGAACACAATGGACAGACTAGCGTGAAGAAAAAGAAGAAAAAGGAGGAAGTCCAAAACATAGAAAGTGATGAGAAGGACAATGCATCGGATGAAAGTAGGCTTGACTCACCTGCAGGAGGAGGAGGAGATGAAGTGAACCAAGAAGGAGGAGGGGAAGAAGGAGACAAACAAGAACAAGGCGAAGTTACACCGCCGAAGGATCCCCTTACAGAGGTTGAGACATCAAAGAAAAGGAAAGTTTCTCCGCAGAAACCATCAGCCAGAAAGAAGACCTGAGCCAATAAACCCCAGTCAAAGAATGTGCTCACAGTGGACGATGTCGATCTCATCATCACAGACGTGGAATATGCTTCAGAGGATATCTTGCAGAGACATAGAGCGAAGCAAGAAACATTGTATGAAAGAATAGAGAAGGAGCTCAAAGACATACAACAAGCCATCCATTCGAGCCGTGCAGTACCTACTGTGCCTTCTTCACCAAGGATTGCAGAATTGGGGGATGAGCCCACCCAATTACGAAGGTTAGAAGATGCCACAGAGGCTCGACTTTGTCGAGTCCAAGAAGAAAAGGAGCAGGCTACAAAAGCCTTGAAGCAAGAAAAGGAGGAGGTATTAGAGAAACTTTGAGCTGTGCAGAAGGAGAAAGATGAAATTTGGGCAATGTACGAGGAGGACAATGTGAAGATGCATAAAGAAAGAGACCAGTTGCTCGCAGAGTAGACTGCGGTCAAAGAGGCATGACTAAAGCACTTCGCTGAAGATGCAAGTGGGGAAGCTCATTGAAGCCATTCAACAACTTCAAGCGAGAGTAATAGAGATAGAGGTCCAAGTAGTGCCAAGCACTCCACAAGAAGTGCACGGTCAGAGGGAATAAATCACCAATAGCACAATATAAATAATCAGATCACTCGTCTTAGAGTGTAATCAATTGAGTGATAGAATTGCGCAAACCTATGAGCACCTGATAGAAGATCCGGAGCCGAGGACATTGGAATCACAACTCCAGGAGGTGAAGCAGCAGGTATCCACCGTGAAAGCACAGATGAAGTTACTTACTGGAGTTGAGAAAATGAATCGATCACAGGAGTAGTGCACATTCAAGCAGCAGATTACTTCTATCCAGAGCAAAGTCCTGGAAGTTACACAGAGACTCCAGCCGGTGCAGGATGAAGCCTACATGATTTTTGAAGAAGTTGAAGGATAAGGCTCGCAGCTAGACCAACTAGTTGCGACAGTGGAACAACGCCTGGAAGGGCCTGTTACTGAGCAAGTGATTCAAGAGTTCACTGAGCAGGAGGCTCTGGCAAAGAAGCAAGTCGAGGCAACTCGAGCTAAGCTCGAGGCCTTTGAAGCAATGTTGCCCAGATCTAAGTGACTCGAGATGAGTCACAGGTGAGTGTTGGGGGCCTGTTGGCCCTTGACCAATATTTGTGGAAACATTGGTCATGTTTGACCATTTTTGGGACTTCGACAGGCTGGTCGAAGATGGAGCACCTAGGCGGAGCTAAGATCGCGGGATCTCACTTGTTTTTCAAACTTGTGGACCCAACAAAGGGTTATTAGGGTTTATGTAATGGGTATGGGATGTCGATCCATGGGTTTACCTATTTTTAGGCCTCTTTGTAAATGTATAAATAAGTAGCTAAGTAATGTAAAAAGCATGAATACTAGTTATTGATTGGCTTAGTGCAAGGAATTGTAAGTTGTTGTGTAAGGATTTGAGCTAGTAAGGAGTTGGCTCTGTGCCTTGACCTGGTTTTGGGGAAGGTGGATCTAGTTCATCGTGCACAGATCACCTGTCCAGTGTGAAGTTGGTTATGTGGCTTCGTGCATAGGATAAGATGAATGTAGGAAGATTGAAGACTAATAAAGAAGAAGAAGAAGTTGGTGGGCGTAGCCCCACACTGGGGTGAACCACGTATATCCTGTGTTGATGTGCTTTATGAGATGTTGTTGATGTTTCTTATGTGTGTATCTTCTTAGTGTTTTTTTTATAACATATCATGAATGCATCTAATGTTGTTTCTTAGTGCTTAATCATATTTTAATGTTAATTCTATGTGCTAAGAGGTTTTAAGGGCTTGATCTTGATTATTACTGTGTTGATCTATAATAAGGGTTAATCTGCAATGTGAATGAGAATCATAATATAATTGTCTAAGTACTCTATTAAGTGTTGTAATCACATATCTGTGTCCCAGCCTGGTTGTAGACACCTGAGTCCTGCAACCCCCCTGCCTCTACCTCAGGTGAGACTTCATCTGCTTCGCAGGTGTTTTCGAAAGGGTCGGTAGTTATGGTTTTGTTGGTGCGATATTAGAGTTGAACCTTGGGTCTCCCCCTGTGCCAACATCAACCATTAATCATATGATCTAGAATGAAGTTATCATTCATTGTACATCCATTATTAGTATACCAATCTTTTCATAATGCAATCAAACTTTACCTATAAACAAAATCAATGTGCCAATAATCATGGTCACATCTACACAATGCCTCTTTGCATTGACTCTGGAATACCATATGTTCATATCATGTATTCCACCATGTGAGTTGGAAGGTATGACCCATGCCTCAATACATCATCCAAACTCTTCCCCGATTATTTGGATACCTTCCTCTTCAACCCATACACAACACTAGGAATATAATTATCTCAGTGTTCCCTCATGTTGACAAAGAGGTTGCAGTCCAAACATCGGTTATATATGGTAAAACCATTATTCACTTGGATGGAACTATAGTCTTTCCATATCCAATCGTATCATGGCCTCCCTAATGACCCTATCTAATGGAATTCATTGCTACAACACGAGTAATGTCTCTTGACTTAACTTGGTTATGATTCATAACCAACATAACACAATATGAAATTAAATTTCCCATAAATGCATTCAAGCAACAAAGAATATCTATATACTCAAGGCCTCATTCCTTTACATCAATTCAAATATTGAGGTTCGACTGAGGGAATTCTTACCTCATTTCCCTTTAGCATTTATACATCATAACAACCCTAAATGCATACCTAGATGGTTGTCATCAATTTACTTGATGCTACTTGATCAACTCGTACTTTGTATAAGCTCACATTCTCCCTTTACTAACCTCTTGATCAACAATTCCATCATCGTCATTTGTCTTCATATGGATTGATGCCATAAACAATAGTATCATCATGCTATAATAATTTTTCCCGGATACACAATCCATCATTAGTCATACTCAAATATCATGACATCATTATTCACACATAGCAATAGACCATTCTCAGTCTACAAGGATGTTCAAGCATGTTCACATGCACAAATGCACATCAATGTGCATTAAGCATTAATTTTATCATGTTTATTTCATGTACATGCATTCTATCTTTATTGTATGTATCGTGCAATAATTCTATCATGCACTCCAATGCATATTTATTTCAGATTTAATTCAATTATTTGGTTGTTGTTGTAGATGAATGTCATTTAATTCTTGTAGAACCTCGCTGCCATGTGCACTTCCATTCTACTCAACTATGCACCATTGACCCCTATTCTGAACCTTTTAGTCAAGCCCCACTTGGCCATTCTCCTTTTCCAGCAACTAGATCCACTAGTGTTGACATCTCACAACTGCTTCCTTTATGCAAAGAAACCTATCCCAACATATTTTGGCTATAATTCTCAATTTTCATAGTATTGTAACATGCACTTCTCCAACTGAACATTAGCACTATAATCTAATTAACCACTCTATATTCCTTGACCCAACTGGTCTTGAAATACCATTATCATTTCTTGTCATTTCAATATTCTGAAATATCATTTTATGCCATCTTTCTAATACTCTTTTTCATCCATGGATTTGTTGAGTTTTAAATGTCTCTCTTCACTTCATTGAGTGATTCACTATGAAACATTGCTTGGCCATTCAATACTACTATTCTCCAAATGGAAATTCTACACCCTCCTTTTTCACTTGTACCCTACTTTTGTTGCACACGTAGATAACATAAGTGGCTTCTTATCCTGAATTATTTAGACAAAAGTTGTTAGATCATATCTAATAGTTTACATGCTTTCACATAGGAATGACTCATCCATCCATGAGTCACACTTCATCTCATGATATCCTTTTTCCTTCTCTTGCAACAAGCTTTGCAGCCTTCACTACATTTCTCCCTTCAAGGCTATGGAGTTCTTCTTAACTCATTGTAAATGTTCATGACATTCCTCACATGTTGGATTCATACCTTATGTGAGAACCTATTTTGATTCTCATTTGCAAGTCATTTCTCTGCGACTCCTTAGACCTTTTCCAACCTTTCATCACCTTCTCTACAACCCTGCACTTCCCTTTTGCAGGTCTTGGATGCTTCAACCAACTATATAAGATTGAATTCTTTCCCTATCCAATGGACCTATGAATTAATCTATAATATAACCACACAATGATGAATTGTGGAATCTTATCCTCCTGCTAGAAATTCCTTCACACAACACTCTCTGCTAGAGTGTTCCTCTATTAATTAGCAATGCCTTATTAACAAGCTTAGCCACATTTTCCCATTATTAAGTTGTTTCACTTCAAGTGTGTAGTTATAGTTATGAATAGGAACTATCCTAAGCATATACACTCTTCCTTACACAACAGTCACCTTTGGCACTCACCTCCATCACGTGGGAAAGTTTCTCCAAACTTTGACACTATTTGGAAAAATCTTCAAATTGAGTAATTACACGGTTCATGGAATCTAACTCCACTTTATCCTGCAATTGTATGGATAAACCTATTTCTCCCTTGGATAACTTAGGCCTTATACCAGGATATCCTCTGGGTTACCCTTCCAATGACCATACTAATACTTCAATCCAATTTATGATCCAAGAGTTATGGCTTCCTAAAATTCCCACTCTACTCAATGGTGTCCTTCAAGTTCACCAGAAACATTCCTTCTGATTCCTTGAGAATTATTTGGATCAAAACCAAATTTTGAGTGGATTATCTAGATTCTCCTATCCAATATATTTCCAATGACTGCTTTTTTTCTTAATTCTAATCACTAAGCAGACGGTTACATGAAATTAAATATTGCCAATTTACCTCTTTGGTGCACCTTTTCTCAAGTGAAAAATAATCTTAAACACCAACTTTGGCTACCTACAGAGGTAATTATGTTAATAACCAAGGAAAATTTTCTTCATAACACATATAATACTGCTAACACTAAAATCACAACAACTCTCAGATTGTCAAACTGATTCTCTAGTCAAAATATGCAACAACCTGGAAATGACAACTTTGCCCCTTTCGACTTTCTTTTGGCTTAGCAATTTTATTTGTGTTCATGCTTCCCTACACCAATTCCTTTGGTATTTTGGAAGAATATAAATTGTGTATTCCCATTACGACCCTCTAAACGATATGTCACAATTTCATCCTTAATTGGCTTCGAACTGCTAGTTACGGCCCACAAAAGTTTTGATTATTTTACATTTTTGGCCATGTATGCTACAAGTGTCTTCTTTCTCTTCCTGCACACTTTTACATACACATATTCCAAATCTAGATCTCCATATATCTTCTATGATTCATAATATTTCCATATAATTTTCTTGTTCCCAAAACATACTTTTGTGCTAGGAGTTATGCCCTCTAGAACTAAATTGGTGCCAAAATTTTACCGTAATTGTTTTCAATTGTAACTTTCTCATACGAGCTTCACTTTGAGAATAGATTAGCTTGTTGGAAAGATCTCTTTCAGTCCTTTTATTTGAGCTATAAAGACAAAGTGTACCTTAGTACACTCTTTTCTGATGGCTTTTGATTGCCTAAAAACGTCGTTTAGGGCCTCAAAATCGCCCCGCAAATTATTGACCCTCAAAAATATGAAAATTTCGAAATTTTTTTGATATAAAACTAACTACTTTATTGTTATAACAACATTTTAAATCTAAGTTGTTGATCTTAAAATTAGGTGAGATCTCAGTCGTTGATCTGAGCTCCATTGAAAATCGACGATTGACACTTTCCTTTGGATGCACGTAACATTTTTCCCAAATTCTGAACCGACCGTCGGTCGTCGGCCCATTCCCTTCACAACCAATTTGCAACACAATGCTAAACCGACCAACCCAACCATCGATCATCGATCATCGGTAATTTTCATTGGAAAATGAAACTCCTCACCAATTCGGTTGATGTGTGACCATCAATCCATCGACCGTCGATCATTTCTCTTGGAAACGAATTGTAACACATCGCTAAACTAGCCAACCCAACCATCAATCGTCGATCGTCGGCAATCCTCATTGATTGACAAAATGCTTATTCAGTTTGGCCAACCCGACCATCGGCCATCAACCACTCTTGGTCTAACATGAAAACTGTTAACGCGGCATGACACATGGATATTGATGTGGCATGACATGTCATCATGAAGTGTCAACCTAGCTAACATGGAATGACACATGGATGTTGACGTGGCATGACACATCATCACCCTCTTTCCTTCATCGACGATCAACCATTTCTCTTGGACAAACCTAACACCTCGCCAATTCGGTCGACTCCAAACCATCAACCCATTCGTCATTGGCGCTTCCTATTGGAAATATGGAAATAGTAGAGAGGATTTATAATGTCAAGGTTGTCATTGATGGCAATCGTCTATGGCAGAAGAAGCTAGATGATGACACAGCAATGAAGATGGCATGGGTGCAGCAAGAATGTACAAAGGATTGTTGGCATGTTTTACAGGCAACATAGACTTGTCATTGATGGCAAGTACAGTAGTGATGATGGCTTAAGTACAACAGTGAAGATGGAAGGTTCAGAGAGGTGAATGATCGAAAGAAGACGTCGGAATCCTTTAAGGATTCGAGGAGAATAAGCTCAGGAGGAATAGCGTTCTTATACGCGCAGGAAGCACAGGAAAGAGACTGAGAGTTGTAGGATCTGAGAAGAAAACCCGACAGCCGTCAGATCTGCAAAATATGCGAGGGAGATAAGCCATCGGAGAATCGGGGATCGGGACTTTGAAATGTCCAGTTCAATTGACATCGAAAACCCCGAAATCGCGATACGCGATTTCGCGATTTGATCGCAGCCGTTAAATCAAGCAGAGATCTGGATCATTCATTCGTATGGACGCGTGGTAGCCAGGAGGCTTCATCGGAGTTTCGGGGATCGGGGTTTCAACATGCAAAGAAAACAAGGCAACGAAAATCCCGATTTCGCGATATGCGAAATCCCGACTAACACGTGGCACAACCAGGTAATGACAGGTGGCAGGAAGATTCAACAGTTCAGGCATAGGTAAGTCACAAATCAGAATGACACGTGGCAGAATTTAACACGTGTCAAACCACGTGTGACGTTAGCAGAGGCATCGGCAAATCGAGAGTCTTGAGACTAAGGATGCAAGGCCTGCTGAACCCCGAACTGCGAGAAGAGACCACAGCCGCGGATCTCAAATAGGACGCGTGTCAAAGGATCCAAGAGGAGTCGGCGTGGAATGACAGGTGGAATCTCACATCGCATATCGGGATATCGGAGATCCCGGGAGCAAGGAGTTCATGCATCTCGAACTCGCGAACCCCGTAGCCCCGACAGGATGAGGTAGTGGTCACAGGAGTTGGTCATATGAGCGGGAGCTGAGCCGGGAGGACCAACGTGTAAAGAGATTCATCGGAGTTTCATGAATCGGGATATGGTAAGGATTGAAACATTGATCGAGACCGTCCATCTGAGGGACAGGTGTCGAAGATCAAGGCACCGTCGACATATCGGACATCGGGAAATCGGAGTTCCTGAGGTCGAAGGAAACGAGAGATCGAAAGTATCGAAATCTCGAAGGGATCGGGACCGTCCATCTGAGAGGACGTGTGGCAGGAGATTGGTGCCATCGGCGAAAGGCCCGACAGGAGGTCGTTCATCGGCTAATAGAAAATCGGGATATCGGAGATCCCGGGCACAAAGGTTTTGTGCATTTCGAAATCGCGATCCGTGAAATCCCGATGAGTGGGGTACAGCTGTCAGCACAGCAGTGAAGGAGGACAGAGGATTAGTGGATGCCAGCTGTCAGAGATAAGGATGCGGTTACAGGTAACAGTCACGTGAACCAGGGTCAGCCAGGGGGGCTGAAACACATCGGGAAATCCGGGATCGGGAATCCCGGAGGCATGTGCATGGTGACATCGAAAACGCCGAAACCCCGATGAGAGGTTTGACCGAGGTCATGTGTTGACGGTCTTATGGGGCCAAGGCCTATAGCCAGTAGGGCTAGCGCGTGGAAAGGGGCGCATCGGTAATCGGGGATTGGAGAGGTGAGAAACTCTCGACATCAGGAAGTACGAAATCTCAAAAACCCGACGAGAGGTATGGTGACAGTCACATGATAGCTGGTCACATGGACCATTGTGTAGCCAGAAGGGGCTAAAGCTCAGGAAAGGAGCACATCGGGGATCGAAGAATTGGGGGTTCCAAGTACATGTGCATCTCGACACTGTGAATGCCGAAATCCCGATGGGATCTAAACTAGTGGATCAAGTATTGATCAGAGGGTTGTTGCTCTTCCTCACAGTTTAACGCTTCAGTTACAAATCCGTTAGTGAAACAGATTCATAATTGCAAATTAATTGTCGATCAGTTAGAGTTTCGGTTGGCTGAACAGTTGTCGTCATTTTGCCCAAGGAGTTGGGAAGTTGAAACGTTGTGCCTGTGTGTATAAGAGATGAGGAAACAGACTATGGTGGGTGCTGTTGAAGAGAGAAGGAGAGAGCTCTGCAAGTGCGACAGTGGCAGAGGAGAACCTGCGAAGCAGAGAAAAGATGAGAGGTGCAGCAGAAGAAGGTGAAGCAGAGCAGCAAATCAAAGGCAGTAAAACAGAATTTGTGGCTGAGCAGTTAAGAAGATCAGAGATGATTAAGGCAGAGCAACATAGCAGAACTGGTAAGCAAGCTATATCGGAATAGGAAAATGGGTTTGAGCAATTTTTTTTATTTGAGAAAATAGGGCGGTAGGGTGGTGCTCAGGAGGACTGTTGTCCTTAGAGGTTCAAGTAGGTGCTTGAACACAGGAAGTTGTAGCTTCCATCTGGTTGCAGCCAGAGAAACTAGGGTGGCAGGGTGGTGCTAGGGGAGACTGATGTCTCAATCTGCAAGTGGGTGCTTGTAGAATTTGAAGGTTGGTGCCTTCACTCAGTTGGTGTTGAGATAGATTGGAAGTTGGTGCTTCCACCCAGTGGGTGCTGGGATTCTGTGAGAGTTGGTGCTCTCAGCAAGTGGGTG